>DWJK01000361.1:0-23252 GCA_018248815.1 Croniades pieria auraria
AACGCACATTTTTAAGAGGTGCGCGCTAGGATTTGAACCCGGTCTCCCGGAGTGAGAGGTCGAATTTCAAACCAGTAAGCTATCACTGCTTTTGTTTTAAATTTTATCAAACGTAGGTGATAACGGGATAAATCTTTATTTTTATTATTTGAAAAATCACTTGCTAATTATTTATTATTCCGTGATACAATTCCGTAGAGAGATAATATTTACTGTTCAGATTTACATAAAACAGCGGCGCCCACTGTAGCTTAACAGTGGGCGAATAAATGAGTTCTTGCAGATATCGCATTGAATGGGAAATTCCGTAAGACCCAAACAAAGGTATGGATTGGACACTCAATAGAGCCGTTGAAAGCTTAACAAGCGAGGAACATGACCAGAAGTTGAATCATGACCAAAATCACTATGGAACGCGGCGAGCTGGCGCCGACACGCCTCGCCGCCCGTGTCTTCTACAGCCTCCATATTGTATTTGGTATAACTGTAGGTGCTATCTTTGGAAATAGCACGCGATGCACCACATTTTTAACAATTAAAGTGTAATTCCAATGCAGTCCGCCAAATAGACCACCCCACATTACGTAATAACCCAGCCTTGTAGTGATGAAATTGCGCTTGAGACTTTTGACTGCAGTATGACACCCGCGCTCAACAATGCAACGTAAGCATGTTAATGTCAGCTAATGTAACCAATTGCAAAAGAATACGAACAGTTTTTTTGGTTTTAACATTTTCATAGGTATACTTCATAAAAACAGAATGAATATATTTCTTCCGTAACACAAAGTATGACTAAGACACGGTAATTACAGATAATTAAACTTTGCATACAATTGAGTAATGTCAGAGATTAAAACGGGTAGTGATTGCAACAATTCATCACCTAAAGATCATAATCATATTATCACGACTGCAGCGTTTAAAAGAAACGCCTCGGCCGCGAGACGTATTAATTAATAAAGTGGGGTCGGTAGCACGATGTCGTAATCGCGGTAATATCAGGACATTGGAACACATAGAACAAGTAATAAATCTCAACAACTGTCGTCTTGAAAAAAATGAATATAACTCGTTTACGCTGTTGAAACTGACCACTTCTTTTGACAAGTATACCCACTTTAAAATAGATGCCATTTTTATACATGTAAAGATACTGAATACGAAATACGCGAGCGTCAAAATATCTGTAGACGTAATAATGTTCATTTCACACAGACGCACAAACGAATGCGAATTACAGTGTGAACGTTCCTTCACCAGGATGTGTACACGCACTCGTACAGATATACATTAACAAAATAAACTAACATCTTATTCAATGTATGCCGCATTAATATCTTTATCGGGGTTTGTCACTCAAAATACATTTTAAACGAATACAAGAAGAGTATGATCCACCTGAACGTGCGAGCATTTTGCTCGCTTATTTTATTATTATTATTATTTTATATTATTAATCGACCCATTAACATTCCACTGTTGGAATATGGGTCTCCTCTCATATTGAGAGGGTTATTTACTCGCTTATTTACTGATATGATTCTGCTTCCGGTAAAATTCTGACCTTAAGTGCCCTATATTTACTAGAAACGCTTATGTATATACGATAACCTCAATCTATGTAAAATCCCATTGCAGAAACTGGCAAGTCCCAGAGATATCAGCATTAAGTCACTAATACAGTGAGGGACAGTTAACGTGTAAAATACAGTAGGTATGTACTATTTATAATGTTTTGTCAGAGTTTTCACAAAGTTGTTTACGTCCAAAATAAATGTAGTGAATGGATAAAGATGTCTTTTTTACATAATGAAACCGTGTTTCGGTTATAATAATAACGATGCGTCGGCGTGGGATGTGCGCGACTGTACCTCTAATACTCTACGTGCATCGGTCACGGTGCTGGTGGGTAATATTGTGACTCCCGAAATAAACATGACCGGTGACGATTTCGAGAAAGGCGTCGCACCAAACGATAATGTGGATGCAGTCTCATAAATAAACGGTAGCCGGATTTAATGACGAACATTTTTTTCAGTTAAGCTCGATTAGTACGGGTCATTAATAAAAGGAATTGAAGATGATTTATTTTGCGCGCCGCCGTTAATTCTTTTTGAGTTCAATACCCCAAAACTCTTAGTTCCTCACACTCTTTAATACATACATACAATATAGCATGGTTGCTGATAGACGAGACATCACTATTAGACCGAATCGTACGCTCAACTATTCGCTGTTAACAGCAAAATATATGCTAACCGTCAATCAGTATCAGATTACACTTGCGTTCGGAACAATTGATCTACAGCGTCTGCAATAACGTTATTAGAACAATGCTGTACTTCCCTTAGATAATATACATATAGATATAGATAGATTTATACATAACATATATATAGATAGATAAATACATTGTCGTATAAGTATCTATCTTTTAGATTCGTGAAACAAATTCTCTACTAATGAATATAAAATTAACAATACAATGTATTATGCATTTTTGTGTTTACGCAATTTCACTTTTACGCGTCTAGAAAGATACACACTTTTACGCGAATGTAGTAAAAACCTTTGATGTATCACTGCGACATTAATTCGAGTCAGTGGAACAGAATGAGATAAAAGATATAGACGCGATGACGGCGGGTAGGTATCTGTGTCGCTGTAGATATGTAGTTCTTTCATTCATGTGCCATGACGTAATCACTATAAGATGGTTTTTAAATATACATAAACAGTTTACTTCATCATCGTTTTCATTGCCGCTGTCAAGGCCAAGTTTGCGATAACCATTAGTTGTTTCTGTGTACCGGCCGCTGCTTGGCAGCGCACTCGCTCACCTTACCACCGTAAATAACGTTCGCCGTGATGTATCGATATTCGACTCACCGGTGTTTACGTCACTAAACTTACCTGTTGTTTTAGCAAAACCGTGTACAATTTACGAGTGCTAAAATCGTCACTCGTTATTGAAATTATGCCTTACGTAAACATCCTGTGGAAAACACGATCCAGGCTCTCCACTCGGCCAAGGTTGAGTGAATAAGGTGTACTGTTTACCTGCATAGTTTTTATGGGCCAATTTATAATGGGCGAACGGTAGAAAGACTATCGCAAGTGTGCAGATAAGAGAAAAACAAACATGCTGCATATGACGTGACTCGGAAATTTATCGTGCTAAAAATGTCGAATAAGTGCTTCTTTAAAAATGTATTGTTCATATGTTACAGAAATAAAAGTAAAGATTATCATTAATATAAAACACAAATTAATTATAGACACCGTTAAATATATCTTTTATCATTTCAAGGCATCTACCAAAAACTTGTTAAAGTTGCATTTATTTGGTTCGTTACATATTGTAATGTTTTGTAACAGCCATACAAAATGCCGATTTATTTTTTTAACTAGCCGTTATTTTTGCATAACAAAAAATTATTATATGTATCATAGTAAAAAAATAACTCATAACGTACATAGACGAAGACGATCACTTACCATCAGGTGAACCGGCTGCCTGGTTGCCATACCATTTAATTTATAAAAGAAACTAACGATTATTGTTTATGAAATGGTAAATTATATGTCTGCACACAGTTTTGTTATTTTGATGTGATATACGAGTACTTCGGAAACGCGGCTGAAACTCCAAAAAAAATGGAACATTTTAAACCGTTATTTATAATAATCGATTATTTTTAACTAAAGCAAAACATTCGGCACATTAAAATAGTGCATTAGTAAATCAAGAATGAATAACGCGGCAGACTGAGTTTGTTTGGACAGGTACCTAGAGACTTACGTGAACGTAAAATATAGACGTAACTGTGAAATGTAAAAAAAACTTGTATTTTCGATGGAAAAGAACAGACGCCAATAATGATGAAGCGAACATGTAGTGTAAGCGCTATTAATCATCCGTTTATAATAAACTGGATGGACTATGGCCAGAGTTAGCTCTACGTCAGATTTACTGTCCAACATAACTTCGGGAGACACGCTACAGGACTTCCTAACACAAATTGTATCGTTTACGACACTGTATAAACAGCCAGCTTTGCGTAACGAACATTTTTACAGCCACGCTGTTAGCCACACATAGTGGACATGAGATATGCATAGCGCGCGTGGCCATTTGATTTTGCTGATAACGAAATTGAAATAGATTTTCTTATAGTGACTCTTAGTTAGCATAAAAAATAAAACAACACGAGCCGCGAGTTGACATTAACCGCGTCGTTAATCATCTGCTTGTGTAACCTTGACCTTCCAGCTGAACCAAAAATCCGTACAAGTATCTGATACAGCGCAAGTACTGGCGTTGGTCCAAAACTTTCTAAAAACGGGTTAGCTGCTATGTTTCAATGAAGCCCAACTGTCAGATGATGCGATGAGAAGTTGCAGCGAGCCGTTTAAAAAGCTTCACTCGTACTCGTACACTCATTAAACGCCGTCAATTGAGAACATGATTTATGGTACGAGCCTAATCGTCATGTTTGAGATAGAACCACAAACCTACATAACGATCAACTCAGGTCTATCGAAACATCATCGACAGGAAATACAGCAAGTAGATTAAATTTAATGATAGTATCCAAGTATCTCAGGCCTTAACCCCTTCATTTTGAGAGGAGACTCGTGTCCAGCAGCGGAACGATGGAAGGATTGATAATGATGACGATGAAGTAGTTTGACGAAGACTGATCTGGTATCAGGTTGTCATTAATGCTTCTCCTTAGGGCTAAGGTCAGAACTTTTATATCTATCTTCCACTTAGCTGATAGTAAAATACGATGATATAAACAATGTCGCTTTAGGGAAAAGTAGATAGATGGAAGGCGTAACTCCGTAAGGTAAACCTTGAAAAATTTTCCACCATTATGTAGTTTGTGTCCAATATTTTCTTAAAATCATAGCCATAATGAATCGGGCTCGTTTTATCACTAATTGTTCTGTTTGTTACACGCCTGTTTAATTATTTAATATATTATATTATGAAATTGGTTTTTTCTCCCCGTCAAATACAGACACAAAATTAAACAATTTGCCTCTTAAACATAAAAAACTTTGACAAATGTATTGAAAAACTGGAAAGCAAACATCGTAACACAGTTGAAATATTATTAATTCGATACATTACAGTTTTTTTACTAACTTAAAATATGGTAGCCTGGTTCATTCCAAAAAATTTTGTCTGATGTTTGGACATAAATGTGAAAGATGGCAGAACTTTATTCTATATAGTTATATATGTAGCTGGCTGAACAGAAAAAGAGAACTGCTTCTGTCTCTGCATGGTCGCTGCCAAAATCAGATATCGCGCAAGTCGTTTATTTAATTCACCAAACAACAGTTCTGGGTGAGTTTATAACAACAAATATACTATCCAAAATAGAATATAAAATATTTCATATTTAATTATATCGTATGCAGTGTAATTGTCATAATCGTTATGGTTATTACAATTAGTTGACAATTATATTCATTGAAGAGTGCATGTCGCAGCCGACCTAGTGCACTATAATTAGACTACGCGTCAGATTGCTTATGCGCGTCGTTGGGGCAAATTCCTGGCCTATATTGCGATGATACATTACAACGCTAATATTATTTGTGCAAATGAAAAAGTTTTCTTACCCAGTCATCTTACAATGCTTCCAAGTTTTTCGCTTATCGACTAACTGCATGATTGCTTTTGTCTTTCAGAGAAAGATTAATTAAATTATCATTATAAAATTACCTAAGACACGTGGTTTAAGTTTTATACTATTGATTTACTTGTGTAGTTCTCTGATTATCGTTTGGTATTCTACCCGGCCACAAAATTTGGTTAAATAGGTAATAATTTTAGTAGTGTGTCCACAATAAATTTGGTTCGTACGCTATGGTGACTGTTTTCGTTTGATTTTCCTAATACTTCGACAGAATATTGTAAACAGTCAATACTAAAAACGCAAAGTCACGTAACAGAATCATGAAGTGTAGACGCATCACGAGTCGTGTCGTCGGAAACGACGTTACCGCTTATTGCACTATTAAACGTGCATAATGCGCCAAACAATACTGCTTCTCTGAAGTTCCAGAGTAATTCTATTGTTCTGCTCCAATACATACGAGAATGACTCGGACGACCTTGCTCCGCACGGCACGATAAGTCTAGCGACTACCTATGATAAGAATGCGTTAATTTTATACAAATATATCATCACAAGTATATCACGTTTTACACCAGGAAAAATTTTATGTATAAATGAGAATAAACTTTTTTAAGAAACACATGTAGATTTTATTAAATACGCATTCATTATAACTGCCTTTCGTGCAGTGTGGCTCAGCTCAGGCGTTTAATTTATTTATAACAATAGCCCAAAGCGTTCTAAGGTTGTTAAGACATAAATGCTCAAAATGTATCGAGGAGGTCCGACAGTTTAATACTAACAGCGTTGGTTGAAGGTAAGGTATAATTATTAAATAAAAATTCCTGTTTCATAGACACCAGAGCAGTACGTTTAAAATAAAGCCCTAACCAGCCTGCTATTTTCCTGCGATTTTCTAATCTAGCACAGTCCCTAAACGGAAGTAAGTCATTTGTGCATAAGATTAGCGATATCATAATCGCGTCAACGTTTGCTAATTCTCTCAATGTTTAATTCTCTCAATGTTTATGCGCCCGCCCGGACAGATTAGAATGACGAGGCATTTGCACGTGACATATATGTATGTCAAACGTTTAGAATATTTAAAATACCGCTTGTAAAAACCTTCATATATCGCTGACAAGTGCTAAGTGTTAACTACCTACATATGTTACTGACATTTAGAGAAGAATCTATTGGTTAAAGTAGTTGTATGATATTAATTTGCCAATAGATTTGTATTTTAAACACCAAAACACAATTCCTGAGACGTTATAAAAGTATTTTGTGAAACGTTAGATTGGTTGAAGCGCTTAGATTTTTACAATGAAAAAATAAGTTAAGTAAGTAAACAAAAAAAATATGGTAATGTAATTTTAAAATAATATCCTTTGAAATACCAAGTCAGGTAATTGCGTTCATCTTCTCAGCCGTAATTCGAACAATTTCGTGTCGAATGCCAGCTGAGACGTTTACTGCATTCGATAGAGTTATGTTAATGGTCGCCAAATTGGATTGTGTGTTATTCGATTTTAAGGATAACAGACTTGCTCTTTTTATAAACTCGCATGTAAGTATCTTTAACACAAAATATTTGTTAAAACGTTTGCGTGATGATTTTGCACTCCATTTATGAGATAATATACCTCATTAAAATGGAGAGCTAATTGAAAGAGCAGCGCGGCGCCGGCGAGCGGGAAAACAGCCGCGTTGGGCAGAGTAACACATTTATGCACCGCATCATTAAAATATGCTCATACAAAAATATTTCCGTAATTAAAAAGCGTCTGTTATATGAAATAAAAGAAAAACAATCAGGAAATCGTTTTTATCGTAGCACCATTGTAACTGGACACTTTTTATGATGTTGCTATGAATTCCGGGTAAAGAACTAGAACTTGTTGTTTTACAATCTACCCTCTAATTCTATATTTTAGGATGTCCAATCGCCCGATATAAATCAATGACCATCAAGCCACCAATTAGTGAATATTGGTATGCATTTAATTTATTTAAAAGTATTACTCGTAAGGTACAGTATTTTTTTTAAATTATATTGAGATTGTGAGATAATTTTTATGTATATTAAAAATACCTCACAAACTATTGTCAATTATCTCACGTCCTGTAATATGAATATTTAAAGTAATATGAAAAACGTATTGCTCTCGTATCAACTGGAATGTCAGCAGTCCTCAGCGCTGACGTTTAAGCGCAGATTTCACCATGAAGTCGTGTAACGATAAAACATTACAATACACACACATACACAAAGAGAGAGATACACACACAAACACACACAGAGTGAGAGAAAGAGAGAGAGACACACACATACATAATATATGCGGCGTGTACTAACAATTATCAGATCAGCTATCTGCCTGTGTACTATGCCTTTTTGCTGTATTAAAATGTAATAATATATGCGATAGCGGAAAACGATTTGCGAGCTGGTGTCATTACAGCACTGACAATTAACATCAATATCCTTAATAGAACATGACTTTTAACTAAAGGTGTTTAATTTAATTGATGTATCCATAAAACGCATGCATGCACTGCAAGTTCTGTGAAGGTACGCTAACGGAATGTAGGCTAATGATTGGACGCACTAACTGTTCAATGATGCCATAAATTGAAACACGCCATCAAGCTATTAATCTCTGAACAAACTGCTTCATTGTGAGCGGCAGGAGCACAAGGCGCCGTGCCTTTTGACTTCGTAACGAAAATGGTGGATACAGTATATTATAAATGAAATGAATACAATAATGACTGCATCGTTGGTCGAGTGGTTGCAAGCGCGACTGCCGAACGAGAGGTCCTGGGTTCAAATACCGGGTCGGGTACTAGAAGAGTTTTGTAATTTAGAATTTCTAGTAGTGACTCGGTGCACGGTGTATGACATTAGGCTCACCATCTACTCCATGGGACTTAAACGTAACTAGTGAAACGTGGGAGTGTACTTCACTATTCTCCCTTCGGGGATAACAGGCGTGATGTTACGTTACGTTATTAATACAATAATGAAACGAGACGAAATATGTTAATACGTAAAGCAAGTCACTCGGTGCGGTAGATATCCTAGCACGCTATTTTCAGATAAATTGACACGAAGGGTACAGACTCGCGGTATCTGCCACGGACCAGTCAAGGAGCTGTCACAATAATGTCCCTGTCTGAATTCATTCCGCACGTATCAGAACGCGTATGCAAATAACAAATTATCTCTGGCACGAGTGTCCTTCAGCAGGCAACGTTAAAAGTCGTCGTTGTTATGTTTTTAAGTATCAAGGATTAATAAAGTGGCGCAGTGTGTTGTTGTACGCGCTTAATATAGATCAATACGCGTAGGGCTTCATTTCGTATTCGTACTCAACGAAATGAAGGAAACCATTTATCACTTCGAGCCGTTTCGTAACCTTTTGCATGCGAGATAAGAAAAGCCTCTCGCCACCGATTGTCGCTCTTCCGCCCTCGTTTTCCTGTTCATCTAATACTTTTCCTTGAAACAATATTGTTGCGTACCGCCAAGTTAGGTGATTCACATCGAATAATCAGTGCGTTGTTAGACTTGGAAATTCCACGAAGTGTGAAATATCATTCATAAAGCGTATTTGATTAATTTGCGGAACGAACCAGCCATGAAATAATACGCTACATGAATCATTTAAGCAGATTTACATAACATTTCATCTGGTATAAGTGGTATAAAACACCAGTTGCGATGGTTGCAATAAAATAGATTTATTTAGCCTCCAAATCGCGAAATAATAAAAGTAGGAAATAAATTTACGGCACTTAAATGCATGCGTAGGTGTAAATGGTTTATGGTAAATACTTATTTCTTTTCGTTCATGTTGATTCTAGAATATATGAGTGTTATCCTGAACTGATCTGTTTAAAAACTGTTATTGCAGAGCTGAGTTATTTTTATAAAACAAACAAGTTAAGGAAATGTTTTACCTATTCCATTAAAATTAAATCATTAGCGTGAAAAATAGCATAGACGGTCTAGGTGAGGAACATTTTATATAGCGATTTGCGTTTGAACAGCAATAGTTAACAATAAATTAAATGGACGTCATATACATGAGCCGCGGCCTTGACATAGAAGCGTTATAAATGAAATGACTCGTATCAGCACGATGTCTGCTGAACTCGCCATGTTACGAGTATATTTCACCTCGCTTTTATCATATTAAAACTGACACCACCACACAGACACTTATTCAACTAAATTAAAGCTTAACCTATATTTTCTTTATAAAAACAGCAATTTGTTTGATATCTTGTACTCTACGAGTTTAGCGAAATAGAAATCAAATTTATATATATATATATATATATATATCAACGCATGGAATTAAAAGCTATTCGTTTATGAAATCATGATTCCTACTCATAATTTTGAATAGTGTGACTCGTGAAATGTAACAATCGTACGAACTTTTGTCTCGTCTCATATTCTATTACCGTGTCACAGTGACAGTTTGTTTTCGTGAAATATTTTGGGCGGCGTCCCCGATCGCCTCGATCATTGGTAATATCGAATGGACTCGATACTTAAACGCGACGTGGAATTGGGTCGAGGTCTTCTTCATTACGACCTAGAGGAATCGCGTCAGACTACGGTGTTGTTCGAATTAGATTCACATATTGCGAATAGCTAGATCAACGGCGAATCATAAACCGTTTTTAAAGAACGCTCGTAAAACGCGTGCCAATGTAAGATTTATTTCATACGCTTTTATGAGTGATCGGTATTTAAATTGATAGAACGCAAGAATAATGTCATAGTTATGACATTTAAGAGTCAACATTTAGACTGATTTGTGGCTACATTCTAGTTGAAGACCACAAAGCAGTCAATCATCGAACACTGGTGCTCACATTATATTCATTTTTATATCATAATTGTAGTAATAAGAATTCATATTAGATTTGTCATCGTCATTTGTTTTATCTGACACACTTGTTTACACGTGAATAAAAAAATACTTAAACTTCATTATTGTTATCAACAGAAAAAAAATAATTTGTAAACATAAGTTAACAGGAAAGCTTGAAAATGTAGATTACATTCAGTCGTGAACTAAGAGATTATTTGTTTTCACTGTCGCCGGGAAAATGGACGGATAATTGGTAAAACGTCTGTAGGAAGGAGGCCATCAACTACTTTTAACTAATATTTCATCGGTTTTAGGACACAGTAATAACTAGAACTATAGATTACTTTCATCTTAGTGGACACTACTTTAAATAATCGTGTTGTTAGTGGGGCTTTCCCACTTGTTTGTGCTCCTAGTTCCACAACTGTTGTCGTATCCATAACCACAAACACCCGTTTCATAATCGACGGTGTGAACGCCGCTTAAGCGCGCGATTGAAGCACCATGGGTTGCAACACGTGGCCCACTTACTAAACCTATCTTTACGACAGGTAAGTTTACAATGCAGGCATTCTTGGGTCTTGTACGAAATGTGTCAGTTCTATTTTACAAAACATGTAAGGTCACACCCTCAATAACTTCGTAATGTCATCGAACCGTAAGTACTTCGCACTTCTCCACGCGAAGGGCTCCTAACTGTGCACGCTATGCGACTGGGTTTTTAGCACTTGGCTAATAATTCACATGATGCAAGCATACCTTTTTACAGACCTCATGTAAATTGGTGAAACCATGCTAACACGGTGTCGCCCGTGGAACCATATAGTGAGATAACGGACAGAAATCATTTCGCTATTATAGCAAATTACAAATTACGGAAACTTACTAGTATCGGTTATTAAGAATTGACTGATTTACTTCTTTGTTAACACTAACACACAGCAGTACTGCTATATACGCGGCATCGGATAACATTATGTTGTTTTGTAATTATGACACTAGGAGTGATTTATTTGAGAAGCTCTGTTTTACGACATACGAAAGTAAAAAGAACGCGAGTAGCCAGCGCGTTCGCGAGTTGTCGCATTAAGGCGCAATCTTAATAAAAGGTAGCGTAAGTGGCACGCGGGCGGGCGCAGGAACAAAGGGTAATACGTTTTGGAATTGGTTTTTTGAACAGGTGAAGCTACACCAGCACCAGGCTCCGAGCATTCACTTTCCCAAGCAACATAAATAAATGACGAAGGCCGAATGTAGCTTTTATTTTCATTCCCATCTGGTTAGAAGTGAGAACGTATTTCGGATTGCTTTGAGCATTCTTTCATAACCTGAACTCCGTTTTAAAGACTCCACCGATCGTAAATCCTGTTTTATGTTGGCACATTTGGAAGCTATCGGTCTTAATTTTAGATGTTACGCATTTACTTATAGTGCTCTACCTATGACCGCGTAATGCAAGTGTATGTCGGTAATGAGTATTAATATAATCATGCATTTGTCTCTCAAATTCTAAACCCGTTAAGTAGATACAGAAAAGTGTCCTTAAATCTATGTAATCGTAATGAACTTTTTAAAGTCTGAAACTTTATTTATGTACCGACGGTGAAGTCTTGAATATTTTTAATGTCATCTGATATAATATGCAGTAATATTGATTAATGAACTCCAATATGTTGTTGAAAAAAACACGTCGCCACGATGATAAAAAAATTAATTACTTTATCATTAGTGAATCGATTATTCTTGTAAGGCGTCTCAAAGCCTCGGCACACCTCTTTACGTCTCGTATCTTGTTAACCATAAGGCATTTTTAATCAATTCCTTACCGTGTTGTATGATTAATTAATGAAGTGTCTAGTCGTTATTAAATGTTGCAGTTATTTACATCATTTGTGACGCAAAAGAAAATTAAAAAAGATTCTTTTTATATTTTCTGCGATAAATGGTAAACATTTAATTAATATCATTAATATTCTTGTTACTTTGTTCCAATTACGTTTAGTAGCCACATGATGACACAGTTGGTGATATTTTTGGGTTGCTCTAATGCACCGTAATAGGTATTTTCCAGCGGTAAAATAATTATATAAAAAAATATTTAGTGTCCTACTAATTATAAAAATAAATATGACATTTATAATTTATTGTGCTCGTTTCGGTTGTAAGGCGATATAGTCTAATTAATTTTATTTTCGTGAATAAATTTATATCATTCATTTTAGGTTATTCATTATTAGGTTGTGAATGACTTACATTCATTTCAAAGTAATTAAAGTACTTATCGTTTTCAGTTTGTGTATACATTTTAACGCAATCATTTTATCTTGATAAAAAATTAAATTAAATATAAAAAGTCAATACAACATTGACTGATTCTAAGGCGACACGAAGTTCGCCGGGTCAACTAGTAGGAGGACATTTTAAACTTCACTTATCATTGAGATTAATGAAGCATAATAATAAATAAAACAGTAGAAATTTAGTTTTCATTAGGAAAATATTTCTTAAACATCGTCACGATATAAAAAGGTAGCTAGTAAAGGTTCTTATTATGAGCCATTATGCAACATTCGTAACATAACCGTCGGCCAATGATGGCTTATTAACTTGACAGCGCGCTCGGTCGGCTAAATGTTTGATTTACGGCCGAGACAAACGACACCAGCCCCACGTCTTTACGACTGTTTCGGTCACATAAAACAATAATCCTCGGAACAATGATGATTTCTAAACAAACACTGGCAGCATTTTGTAGCGGCTCACTTACGTCTATCTGCAGGTCGCCGGTCAACTCAAAAGACGTTTTGCCGGCATGTTCGTTTATATTTTAAAACTTGACGCAGTTCTTGAAGTCCATAAACTGAGAGTACTGACAATTCTTTCCGACGACCGCGTCCTTTTTTTAATTTTTTCCTCGCCATCTTCACACTCTATCGAGAGTACGAGACGTGCATTAAAATATTCGCTTAAGTAACTTGGGTTTTTTTATTACGTCTATATTTAAGTATGTTTTATCGAAACAGATGGAAGGGTCTGCGGGTATTAACATGCTTATTTTGAACACAAGATATACAATTCTTTTGTTGTTCGTATGTTCCTTTAGTACGGATTATATTTATCGATTTAAGTGCACATTTTAAGTACCCGTATCTATTACATTATTATTTCAAGGATAGTTAAAGAATATCCGATTAGGTCGATATGATTTTATCAATCAAGTGAACCTCATGCAGAGATATATTATCTTTAGCTAAAAACATTTGGTTGCATTCCACGGTAATTCATCGTAATCTAGAACAATCTTCGCTTTATCTTATTAGATAGAAGCGTAAAGCGATCTAAAATGGAATTAAACCCTTGACCTGCATTTAACATTATCATATACAATCGTTTTTTTTTTTATGCAATCTTGTTTAAATACTATATACAATTGTATTTAAGTCTTATTAAAAAGAAACCGTAAATTCCAAACGGAACAGGTGACGTGTTCATCTGGACAATTTGCAACATAATAACTTTGTGTTACTGATACTCGCTGAGTGAACCCCTCATAGACTTTCTCATACTTTTTACTTGCTAGCCGCAGTCACATTCTCAGACGCATCGATCAATATTGATAGGAGTCCGATAAATCAGCATCAGTCCACTGAACAAGTGGACAACCTTGATTATTCAAGCACGACACGAATGAGTCAGCCTCTGCATTAATTCAGTGATATGCCTAAAGGTTTTAAACATAAATTCAATAATTGCAGACTAGCAGACAATGCAGGAACAAGTGAGGTTGGAACTCCATGAATAAAAGATACATACAAAAAGCGGCCGATACCTCCTCAGATAGAGTGTGCCGGGACACGATGGGGCATTACTTTATTTTTATTGAAGTAAGGTATCACAAATAAATCAGCTCTTTGTTCCTACGCATTTAAATATTTTGTAGTCGCTTCGCTTCGCCATAGCCAAAGAAACAATCTTCATCTGCAAAAATATCACACAGTAATCATTGCTGTGCATTAAGGTTATACTCCTTCCATTTGTATTAATAACACAGCGATAATAGTATACCACCAGTACGAGTGTATCAGTGTTCAATGGACTGGTTGCTTACGCTTGGTCTTTCTATCATACGTCGGAAGTGTATAACTTCGGAGTGTTTAACTCTATTAGTGTTTTAAGGGTACGTGTTGAAACAAGGTCTGAACTTGAGATAAAACGATAAATAAATCTTTTAAACATTTCCACTTAATTATTAATAAATAATTATGCAAAGTTCATCAAAAAGTATCGAAGTCGGAACACACTGAACACACGCAACTATTATAGCAGTGTTATAAAATGTATTAATACGCCCATCATATCGCCATTATGATTAATTCACCTTGATGTGAAGATAGTAAACAGATGTTAGCGAGGCGACTGTTATAATGTGACTGTTAGAATTTATGTATTTCAATATTATTAAAATCGTTACGAAAAACTTTGAAAGTTTTTTAACCGCGTTATATCACACAGGGTGTTCCCTGTAGCGAACCATTTACCAAACACCGTGTAAAGTAATCATTATCATATTTTTTCCATCATTTACTAATGCCTTCACTAATTGGCGGTTGCGCGGAGACCGTAAATTGGATGTTGAAGAACATTGATCGATGACTAAAATCTGTCGAACTTTTATTTTCATCAGCTTATTGGCCACATATAAGGTTTCGATTTTCAAATCCAATTACACTAACAGGTATAGTTGTTTACAAAACAAATTGGAACTATCATTTCCACTTTAAGTACTAGAATGTGATTTCAAAATATCTTTCTTTCGTTGAATTAAAGAACAAAAATGTTAGTAATTCGGTATGTATTGATAGAGCAGATGCATATCACTAACGCATCCTACGACAATGATGTATGTAGGCGTGAGAAGATCGTATTTGTAGTAAATTGTCCGAATACCGCAGTCTATAAATACATCGCAGTGAATCACGGGCCATTCAGCGCTGGAGTGGAGTGACGCTGCGTCATTACGCATATCGCAGCGTTCGCCGCGATTACTTCGAAATACTATTAGCTGCATTGAGATGGGACGTGAAATGGTTAAATATGAAAACTAAACTGTATATGGAAAACGTACAATCCAACTTGCAAGTCTTCATTTCCAGTATAAATCCACGATTAAACGGTTTTAATTATAATCTATGTTGGATAAAAATTGCAGTTCGATTAATTGTTAATAGTGCTAAATGTCATATCATCACGCCACAGCCGTTACGTTAGAGGTAATCACATAGACCGACGCATAAATTACGCATAATAATGGTTTCTAACGTATGTTATAATACTACATCAAATGAAAATCTAAACTATACTAAATATAACTATACTATAATAAATCTATATTAAATCAAATGAAATCGATTAAGACAACGCTTTCGGTTATTCGGAAAGCCTTAACCTGTAAAATGAAGATTGCATATGGAAAGTAATGTTTTATCAAGGTAGAAGACTGACAGAGATGAACTGATACTCCTGTGGTGTGCCTGAGGGTAACTCTATCTCACATCCCTTAAAATGAAACAAAACTATATTCATAAGTTCACCTGATTTGCGATGCAAAGCTATGCAGCGCTGATAGTTTTGTGGTTAAAGGACCGCACGGGCGGAGCTGTATTATATATTCTATACTTAGCAACGATACGATATATTAGAATACATTTTCTAAACTAATGTGAACAGATATATCATATCTAAGTATAGCAAGACATTTTTGCGCAAATGATGACCGCCAAAATTATATTATAGCATAGCTACCGTCATGGCAGTTTTCAATATATTATATTAACATATGTTCCAACATAATATGTTCCCTAATATACATTATAGCTCGGTCTATGACGACTATAAACTGAAAGCAAGAATAAAATAATCAGCTGAAGTAATGTATCATAATGTCATATATGTCACGTGGAGCTCCATGCGTTTATAAAACCAGCAACGCGTTAATGTATTGGACTAAACAGCGATTCCGTGGTTTAATGTCACCGAGGCACTTTATGAGGCAATTGATGGTTAGAATTGTAATAACAGAACTGTTTGGTGGTTAGTGAGTTAAATATTAGGTATGTTTAAAACATATGTCTGTTTATTTTAATATCGATATCGAATTTCCGTATATTATCCTGTTGATAGCATTTATATGAAAAAAAATTCACATTAATGATAACTTCCATGTAAACTCACACGCCCGCCGGTTAATTATAAAAAATACGACGTAAATTCATGTGTATGCACTAAATAAGATAGTGCATTTGTTCGAAATACGAAATGATGGTGCATATGTATATTGAAGGTATTGGAAAGGCAGTGGTCGCGAAAGTTAACCTTGGAGTGACAGAGCAGTGAGATTAACGGCCCGGCGCGCGCCCGCGTCGACTGCTTTCCCCGGTAAACGCTCTGTACTAAATATGCTTATGGTGTATGTACCGAACGTACCCATACCGGCTGTCTCGAACGGGACCGTCTCACTGTCTCCTCAGAGAATTAGATATAAACAGTTTACTCAGAGACGCCAGTCTTCAGTCTTCCATATTCCAATTACGGATGATTCGATTATTTTATAATTAATTCCAGCTAAGTTACAATACATTTATTTACGCGCATGTACATGACTAGTAACAATCAATTTACATTCAATAAACATAATATCCATTATGAGCATTTAAAAGCGTCGTTCGAACTGAATGTTATTTTTCAAGTTATTATTCCATTTATTAAAATGAGCGTCATGTATTTAAGATATTCGCAAAACAATTTTCGTCCTCTTATAAGGTAAAGAATTGGCCACGGTACACGCACCGCGCAAGCGTAAGATGCCTCACCATCCTCTGAAACGAAACGCTTCAACATTACGAACTCATGAGTCATCACTCATAATAGGTCATAAATATTTATAGAACATTACTTGCCGTATGACTTTATAAGCGTGATCGTTAATTAGCTAATGATTTTCCCCGTGATAACGTGTTGCGCCTATGATTCGGTTAGACTAGCGGTAGCTGGCTGTTACACGCGAATTATCGGCCAAATTATAATAGAATTCTGTTGTAATATATGTTGGATTAACCCGATTATATAATGGTCTATTGAATTAAATAAATTATTTAATTGAATTGAATTTAATAAATTAATGCTTAATGTTTTCGATCCAAGTGTATGTTCTCAGTAAATTGGAACTTAAGGTTAGCAGTATACTCGTAATTTAAATTAGAAATTAATTTTATTATTTTCCTTAAAACGGTTTATTTTCCTATTTTGATGAGTTGTCACAAATACTTATAGTTTCAAAATAATTAATATGTTTAAACAAATTTAATAACGCATTACTGTAATACGCCTTTAATTTCATAATTGTTTTACATTTCCTCCAACGTCCCCAAAAGTATAATAGAACCAAATGTATTTTAGGAAGATAGTACTGTATGACTACAGCTTATTTTTTTAATGTGAAGCTATATAATTAATACATTATATGAGATACATACATCGAACACAGTATATCGTGTCTTAATAAGTGTTCAATGTACGGTAAAATTAATCATCATTTCAAGTATTGGTAAGATTTATTTGTTATTGTGGACTGAGCTTTGCGTAATTCAATGGATGTATTTATTACCTTTAGGCTTAATTGCTAAAGATAAAAAGATGTTATTTTGATGTCGTGTACCAAAATCATAATATGAAATACTGACATATAGAAGCCGCATTACAGAAATGTTTGTTCCATGAAAATAGAAGTGCAAAACTGCTAACTGATATCGGATGTAAATGCCAGTGGTTGACGGGGTCGCGAAATATAAAGACCTGCTACATTTGCGTATTGTTTTACATTTACAAGCGATAAAATCGAAAGTCGTGGCTTTGCTGTGTGAGCATGGCGTACCTACACATAGTTACGTAATTTCCCTACTCTGCTTATGTAAGCTTCTTTGTATGAAATGCGACAATACCCTGGCATCATGCACTCATAGATCGGTGCATGAAAGTATTAAAAATGTGGGCGGTCAAGTTCCCCCGGAGTAATATGTTGTTAGGAGCCAACCGGGGTCAGCAGTTCACCGACGCCTCGTAAAGAATATAGACGCCGCTTCACTGACTCACAAAATTTGTTTGTGCAGTTAAACTGCTTGTTTGTTCGCATTTCTAGGTAAAACAAGAAATATATTAATTAACCGCGGTGTGCGGTTTAAGTTGAAAAAAAAATGTATGTATTTTACTAAATATACAAGGTAACCGATGTCGGACCCAAATTCCATTTATAAATGAACATTGAACAAACAGGCAGTTGTTGTGCTAACAAATTGGAGTAGCAGAACATTGTAGGTATTTGTCACGATAATTCATTTGTATTTGTAGAACATACCATTTCATTTTATTAGTCCTGTTCTCTTGTAAAATAGGTATTTATACATACTGTGGATATTAAGAAATATTAAGACGACTTTTTTTTTAATTTTTTATAAAATAAATAGACGTATTTCTATTTTAAGCATCGTTTTAGTTTTGAACATAATTTTAACGCAATTCCTTACCCTTTCGTTATCAGTATTCTTGTATGATGCAAGCTGAAACTCAATTGTTACGGCAGTTAAACGACAGTTAACAAATGTTTGCCAAACATCGTGCCTGATCGTATGTGGTGATCACCTGATCGGTACAAACATCAAAAAGCGACCCACATCGCAACAGTACGTGAGTTGGCCAATTACCAAGTGCGTTTATTTCCAAATGTTTAAATAACACATGAACGAACCTTTATTATAAAACGTCTTGTTCCTTTCGACTATACATTTTTAAACACTTTTAAATAATACCAACCGTGTTGAAGTTCTCAGATTTCGTATGTACATAAACGAACCTATCTACTGGCAACCTTCAGAAACATTTAATTTTATTCTACATGTGCTCACACTATCGTAGAAGACAAAACAGACAGTTACCGGAACACCCAAATATTGCTCTAGAAAATCCAACACAAGTACGTTTTATGAAAAAAAAACATTTGTCATCAAGTAGGGTACTCTTAAAAAATATTTATCTTGCTCTATTGAAGTGGCTCTGGAACCGTATTTCTGTTATCTTATTTGTCATCTCACAGATTATACATACACGTGTGAGTTCGGAACTTCAATATGTTTTGCAGTTAACAAATGAATAAATTAACATACCGTAATCATTTCTGATGGATTAAATTGAGATATGACATATTATAAAAAGTTCTAACATCAATAAACACACGTCGCCTCCGCACGGAACAACGAGCACACTCGTGCAAAAACCACTCAGAGGTACTACACTAATCTTATATTTATAATGTGCTAACTCTTAAACTTGCCTTTAAGTAAACTTCCTTCAATAAATTAATAAATTTCCAACTTTCTGAACTGTTTTCTGAAAGATGTTTTTGACACTATACACCGTAGTCGCAAATTAGCGATATGTTAAATACTTAGAATTTGATTTTTACCATTTCAAGTTGAAATCATTATTCAATGTACCCTACGTTCAAATTTATCTATTATATTCTAATATACGTTTATAATTTATTTATTTATTCACTTGGTAATAAAACAGCATTACCTACACACAATACTACTAGAGCATCATCAGCGGTGATTAAATACATAACTAAATTAAAAACTTTAAGTAACACGTCATTTAATTTTCGTATATCTTTTTCTCAATTAATTTATCATACGAATGTTATAAGGCTATTCATGTAACAATAGGTGTGTACTATTTGCAATATTTGCACAATAGCGCGACTGTTTAAAAATCATATAAATACTGACTCTACATTTTTTTATTTACAAACTCGGCTGGAACCGGGTACGAAGTCCAAGACGTAGATTAACTGAATTACCTTAGGTGTCACGTTACGGATATTATTACGCTTTTGCAGAGGGATATGCAAATCAAGCTTAAATGTCGTCACAGGTGGAGCTCTAATATATATTGATATACTGTACTATGTCACATATTGTAGCAAGCTGCCACAGACGGTAGGTATGCTATAATATATAGCTTCGCGGTCATTGCCTGTCCAATAATATGTCTTGCTATACCGTGACATATCTTGCTATATTTTTTCGCATATTTTGATGACTCGAAGGCAATTATAGAAAATATATTGTAATATATTATAAAATGCGTTGCTGTAATATATGACACCGCTCTGTCTGCGACGACCTTAACTTTCGTGTGCTCACATGTCGCTGTCGTAAACTATTCTGTGACAGACACTGTTTCGACACCTTTCGTTAAGTTCAATTTATGCAGTATCATATTTTGCTGACAGCCAACCTTGTTAGCTGCTCGTTACCTGTGGTCATTATATACGCAACTGTTATGAAACTTTACTGAGAAATTTTTTTTTCCATTGTATTCAAACCATAGGCAATATGTAGACTCACCACCTATTCCTTGGGACGTAAAGCGTAACTGGTGAAACGTGGGAGTGTAGTACACTCTTCTGCCTACATATTCGGGGATTACAGGCGTGATGTTACGTTTGTTTTTTATTTAAAAGATTTCTTAAAGTCGTCGGTAAATACTTATCATTTAATATATTAATTACATCATTCGCTATATAGAATAATAAAATCGTTAGGCGCAATAAAGGGAACGATTGACAACAAAGTAGGTACCTACATTACATTACATTACTTTTAAAAGTCTATATCCGGTGTAATTGGTTTAAACCAAAAGTCTACAACCGTACTGTGATACGATTATGTATTTTTACTTTCGCAATTCCTTATAAAGTATCCTTGCGACACAAGCGCGCGAAATTAGGGCCACAACCATACCTTATAACATTGTTTATGGGTATTGATTAGTTTTATAACTCTCGTACTAAACCTTCAATTATTGTACGTTGACCTGTAGAACTTTGCTAGAAACAAGTCTGTAGTACCGTGCCGCTGGAAATACTATGGCGATTATAAAACAAGGCGATTTCTTGAAAACTTGTCCGAATTTTAATGCCACGAGGTATTTTTTATAGCAATGTAATATAACGTCACACCGGTATTTCCCCGAAGAGGTAGGCAGAGGTGCCTAGTAATATCACTTTTCACCTGTTATGTTATACGTACGTCCCGTGGAATAGGGGGTGAGGGTATTGCCATAGAGATAGATACCAAGCACGAATCGAGGCTTCGTATAAAATAGTAATAATCAACTTATTTAACATTCCACTGTTGGAATATGGGTCTCCTCTCATGTTGAGAGGGTTAAGGCCGTAGTCCGCCACGCTAGCCAAGTGCGGGTTGGCGGACTTCACACAGCTTAGAATGTTTTTTTTTTGATGCTTCGTGCTTATAGGGATTTCAAGTTAGAAAAAATAATGATAATAGCAATGTAGAAACTTAGTACTTAGCGTTTCAAGCTCCAACCGAGACATCCTGGATATAATCCGATGCCGTTGTTGATTTTCCATTTCCGCGCGGCGCTCGGATTGCACTGCTCTGTGTTGTCATAATAAAAGTTCTAATTCGAACTGGAAGCGAACTAAATTTATACAATTGTATTTAATTTAAAAATATTTCAAACGTATCTGCAAAACAAAAAATCCTCATAATTTTTACGGTAATTGTTCCGCCGTTTAAAACCCAATTATCCTGTCGCACCCAATTATCCTGTATCTTTAGGGAGATGCGTAACAATTTGTGGGTACTATCATTTATGAAATTAACATTTATTTGTTTATTTATGTACTTTACTTTACGGTCCACCATAGGCAGGCATAACAAAGGTCGAATCTAATGCCTAGTGGCATGCTAGTCATTGGAACTGCAAAAATCGTTATGTATTACTATAACATAACTGATATTTTTACTACATGTATTGCCGCGTCATAATATCCATTATTAAAGGCGGTAAACATACCAGTGATCAAATAATGTGCAAGAGTGCGCCGGCGCCGCGCTCTCGGCCTATCAGCGCCGTCGCTCAACGACTTACTGTCGCCACTACGACACGATATTTTATTTAAATGACAATATTGTATTTTCCACGGTGACAACTTAAATTATCCATTGTCACGATCAGGCATTTATAGCACTGACACTATTTCTGACACTCGAAAAATTGAAAGTCACGTATTTAATGAGTTCTGTATGTATAAAACTCATGATAAACCCACGCTGCATTTTATAGTACCTTCTGCTTATAGTTTGTTAATAGTGAGGTGATCTTCTAAGGATTGGTGGACATCATAGCATTCACGGGGTAATTGAGTGATATGACAATCTCAATCGAATCTCTCGCGCTGGTTATGGTATATACATATGTTAAGCAGTTTATTATTATTATAAAAGTATTTATTTTTATGAAGGTTTATGCGAACGATATAATATTGAGTTATGCAATTATAAATGTATTAGCAGCAGAATGCATATAAATAATTGAATAATATTTATTAATGAACAAAATTTTTAAGCATCCCCATAAATCCTTACGGTCGACAAACTTGCCGAGGTTATACATTTGTAGGCGAAAAATTATCATAATCAGACATTTGTATGTATGTATGGGGTTAAATTTGATACATACTAGCACTAACACGTTATTGCATAATACTAATATGCAATTGAAATAGCAGCGATAGCCTAGTGGTTTGAAATTCGACCTCTCACTCCGGGAGACCGGGTTCAAATCCTAGCGCGCACCT
>DWJK01000362.1:0-23246 GCA_018248815.1 Croniades pieria auraria
TTTAAGTCCCATGGAATAGGTGGTGAGTCTATTGTCATTCACCGAGCACAGATCCAGACCCCAATTCTAAATTTGAAAAATCCAGTAGTACCCGACCCGGGATTTGAACCCAGGACCTCCCAATCGGTAGTCGCGCTTGCAACCTCTCGACCAACGAGCCAGTCAATGACGTTAATTATAATATAAATATCATAAAATATATCGGGAAAAATATTAATATTGTTCGTTCGAAACTGAAGCATACTAAGTACATATTACTAAGTAAACCCATATGTGATTAAATAATGAGTCACGCATATTTACATACAGCCTATGTTATAATAATAGCTATAATTATACAATCGAACTTAGTTATAATTATTATACACATATTGTTATTAACATTAACTGACACATATAATGACACAATCTTGAAATATATTTAAATAATAGTCATAAATCTAACACTGGATATATACGAAAAACAATTAAAAAAACGTTACCTTGGTCAAATCGGTATAAAATCGTCACCTTTAATACTTTAACCCTGCTCTAACAGCACGTGGTAGGGTTGCGGTTAACTCTATTAACCCTTAAACGGCGACGGATGCTGGGTTGAACTTTTTGTAGTTCGAGAGGACAAAAAGTATCAAGTGGTATTATGGTTACGAAATCTTTTTTTAAGGAGCGTTAATGTGTTGAGATGTTATATAATACTTAGAACGAATATAATATTGTTTTGTAAAAAAATACATTAAAGTAACTATACTCTTAGTTATTTCGTTATGTAATTCGTATTGAGATAATACAATTTTACTATTAAATGTTTCGTGAGTATTTATACACATGATTAAATATGTACCGGCTTCACTCACTCACGACGGAGACTGCCGGAGACAGTCTCCGTCGCGACCTCGCTGCAAGCGGCGGGAGCTCATGAGGAAGGATCTCGTACAGTCCGAAACTAGTCGGGACATCCCGAAAAATGTAGAGTTAAGCCGGTACATATTATTCAATACAATTTTAGTTTTTTTTGGCGAAATATTTTTTTGGTTATAACATTTGGACAGACAGTAAACAATAGGTACTAACATCAATGGAAGTAACAAATGCGAAGAAGATTTATGCATAATAATAGTCCTATTGCTCCGTTTCTGTTACGTTTTAACGTGAACGAATAATCTCATCATCAGCCTATCATCGCGCACTGCTGGACATAGACTTCTCCAATAGCGTGCCACGGAGCTCGATCACCAGCTCTTCAACGAATAGTCTTATTACAACTAATTTTAACGTACACTGTGTTAGCCATAGATTTAATTCAATTTCAGATTGTCATTTGCCACAGTGGCCAGTTGTGATTGTTGAAAGCTTGCTTACTGCTATCTTCATATAAAAAACAAAAGATTTTTTTTTATTCTCTTACTACCAGTTTCACTTAGGTATATATGATACGGATCTAGTTAAATATTTATATAAAAAAGTATGTGTTATACATGAGTAGCTGGTAAACAACTAAAGTCAAAATATATTACCTTCCTTAAAGGCGAGAGCAAGAGGATAATTTGGTTTGTTTACGAAATCAAAGCGCCCTTGTTTGAGGCAGAAAAAAGTTGGCAACAATGGCGCCAATCAGTCGTTTGAAACTTTTTCAGGCGGTATTAATTTTCAATGGGATTATTTACAAATCCTCCATCTCCGAGTGCTGGGCTGGATCTGTCAATATTGTCACAAAATATTAAAATCGAAAAGCTAGAAAAAATTTACAAAAAGCACCAAAAAACTGCTTGAATGTGGGCTAATTTCCGGTCTCAATACTCACTTTGTGTGTAAGCATCAGGGCGTAACGCAAATTAATTCATACGTCTTCAGTTTGAAAAAAAAACACCAAGACCGTTATCTTTGTACAGCGCATTTTTTTGCTTTTTATTTATGGTGTAAAAATTGGGTTACTTAACGGGAGCAAGGGGCCATTGTGCGCAGGATAGAGGGACGTTTGTGCAAAAAATGCAAGAAAAAAAATTGTGCGATATGTTTTTTGTGCTAAATCGAAAGACGCGTGTAGCGCAAGACGTGTTTTGATAAATATATTTTACTGATTATTAATAGATTTCTCATAAATGGGTTTTTATTAATGATAATATAACTATGCGAAGTTTTACTAACCGAATAACTATGACGAAATTGTGACATCTCAATCATCATCGTTTATTTCTTTCGGTTCACTTTTAAGTTTATTCCTCGCAGACTAAGAACGCTAAAGCCTATCGCTAAACTATCATGCTGGTTTAGTCCAGATTTAACACGCCTTTAAGAACATTATGGAGAACTAACCAGTGCAGGATTCCTCATCGTATTGTCCTTTACCTACGAATTTTACCTAATCTTAGTTATAAGTTACTCATGTTTGTAATTTAAAAAAATATTACTCATACGCTTGTCTGATAAACTTTTTTATTAACTTATTCTTTTATCGTTAGACATGAAAACACAAAATTAAGATTAAACAGCAATAATACTAAAAAAAATTTTAGAATTACGTTAATAAATTTTCGTCGTTTTGATAACGTATTTTTAAAAGGAACTGTGTACTACATAAAGGCTTGACAAAACTGGCTTCTTCACAAATACTGTGCCTTTAAACGTCCCTTCAACTGAAGACCCTATCTTAAAGAACGAGATCTATTCATACACCTTTGTGAACAGAGAAACATGATGTTCCATCAAAACTAGATATCAACCGTTGCGCTTGGAACCCCAAACTGGAGGTCATGGGTCACCATCGTCTTTTAGTCCAAAGAAAAAAGTCGTTACTCATTCTGAATGAAAAAATACATACGCGTAAAAAAGGGGCTTCCTCTAATATTGTGAATATTGATGAAGAAAGGAATCAGGTTTTCGGATTTGCTTATATATGGCAGTTTTATTCAAACCACATGTGTGGTCCCACGGTGTGGGTCCACGTGGTGTTACTGTTCTGGGAATTTATTGGACGAAACTGGATTCGTTGGATTCCCGCGCTGAGAATGTTTAATTGCGGCAGGAAATTAAAATGAGAACGCCCGAGATTGTTCACTGCGATCGTTCGAAAATCAAACGCTTAATTTCTTGCCATGGTCGTTCGAAATTTAAATATTTGATTTCTTATTATAATCGTCCTAAATTCGATTACCTTGGTATTTGATTTCTTATTACAATCGTTCGGAATTCAAATATTTCATTTCTTATTTTAATCGTTTGAAATTCAAACACTTCCTTTCATTGAACTGGATATTTAAAAAAGAAGTATTTAAGCCGATTTTTTTTTCTTATGTTGTAGAATTAACGGTCTTATTTATCGTTTCATGTTACTCGGTCCCTACAGCCTTTAGATTTGTGTATTCAATTGTAAATATATTGTATTTTTATTATAAATCACATAACATCAAACTCAGTACATTATCCCAACACCGACCAACAAACACCAACGGGTTGCGACAGGAAATCGCATAAAAGATCCTTACAACCAACATAAAGATAAGTTAGGGTTGATTTCTTTATCGGAACAATAAGCACGTGGTACATACAGAATCCTTGCGCACGATTCGTGTACCCTTTGGCGAGGGATAAGGGATTGAGATCAATGATATACAAAGGTTGGTCGCGTTGATCCCGCACGCGTTGTCGGGTTAAATGCTGCAAGGGATGAATTCTGGAATCTGTGGATGTGTACCAGTTTTTATCTACCCAAGTTCAATGCGCATTAGGTATGGTATTTATGGACCGCTCGTGGTACTGATAGGGTTAACGTTTGTATGTATTTGATGTAAGAACTGTAAGAAGTTAAGCAACACTTCGAGGCACATAAAGTAGTTACCGATTGTTATGTTTAGATAGCGATACTTGGAATGCTTTGGAGGTCAGACATTTCGGCATACTTCCAACCGATCATAACAAGAAAAATGGGTGCAGCTATAATATTTGTATGATACTTGGCATATATTTGATGAAAGTGTCGACCATAAATTAATACCTACAAGTAGTCAATGAATTCATTTAAAGAGTTTTGTAATTATTTCTATATTTAAAAAAAAATTTGATTGAACAAATACTTACGGGTTATACTGAGCAATACTTCATTAGAAAAAAATTTGAGTAACCCAAATTCGCGTCTAAACAAGTATTGCTTTAAAACCAAACGTATTGAAATATTCTTCATTCCCTTGTTAGTCACATTTCTTAAATACCAGTATGAAGCCCGCACTAGTTTTACATTGAATGGTAATGAAAGGTCCCTTTAAATGAAACGATTGTATGTTAATGGTCCGCTGTGGTAATGAGTTTTAATGAACATGTTGCTGTATAATTGTGAAACTCACTGAAATTATTTTATTGAAACGAGTCCATTCGTTACCTGACTGCGTTTTCAACTACTTTAAGGTTATTCACACCGATTATTGTTATCTGGAAAATTTTAAATTTCTATTCCACAGTGGGTAAGCGTAACTAGTGAAACGCGGGAGTGTACCGCACTCTTCTGCCTCTTGGGGGATTAAAGGCGTGATGGTAGGTTTACATTTTTAAGAGATTTCGAAATATACTTATTTTTCTCATATTGTTGAATATATTAAATTTTATGTCTCGTATTCTGATTAATTTTATTTAATAATTTAAGTTAAGTTAAATTAAATTAATTTTAATTTAATATAATCAGAAAAATAATGAATTAGACTTGAGTTGTTTTTAATTGAACAAATGCTTCTATTTTTAATATCCCTGATTCTTGATATACGTATGTAAATATATATCGCACCAATTATTTTAAACTTACATTTGTGCCATTGGAATAGTGAAGACGGGTGACGAATTTAAATCTTCAACAATACATGAAAAGGATACAATTTAAACAACGTAAATACACAAAAATAAAACTCGTTCACGCCACGTGCCCCAGTATCCAGCCTCCAGATCCAACCCTTGCAGCAGTCAACCCATCAACGCGTGCGGGGATCAATAAGACCCACCTCTGTATCTTTGTCGATCTCAATCCCTTCATCCCGTGCCAAAGGGTACGGGAATCGTGCGCAAGTATCCATAAAAACGAGAACGTTTTAAATATTCTCTATTATATTTTCTTACAATAAAAGTTTTATGCCAGTAGGCATCGACTCCGACTGTTTTGCAACTTACCTAGATTTCAGGAGTTTCAATAAAAAATATACAATAAAAAAAATGTCTGTTAGGAAAATTATATTTATTGCGTTTTATTTGAAAGATAGGTATTAGTGTATTAAATAGGTTATATATATAGTCATCATCACAACAGCCTTATATATAGTCAGTTTATATTTATTTGCAAAAAGTTAACGGGTTCTACGTAGTCAAACTGACAAGTATTATTAGAAAAAAAATTACTAAAATAATCTCTGAGAAATATACATTACGTTTCTGTGAGTATCGTCTCTGAAAGTCCTATTTTAGAAGAGCGTCAAACAATCTAGGTAAGAACGTTACCTTGACAACTAAATGTCGTTAAAGTAGCGGTCAGATAAAAACTGGCTGATAATTGACGGATTGATGGAGTGATGGTGAAGGTGCTGGACTCTGAGATTCATTAATAATAATTAAATAATGAAGTTAAATTAATACTCAATAGATCGGTGGGTAAGTTTTATTACACGATATGTCTCCAAAAATATAGGTACTACCTTAAATATTTAAGGAAACCAGATTTGTTTACAATTGAATACATACGATTTAGATACGTTATTGTACTGTTTGCAGAAAAATCACACGTCGATACAACACATAGGATGTAATCATTAAAAATCCAATCGCCCCAGTCTCGGATGGCTCATTTATTAACGTTAGAGAGAGCGCTGAGAATCGTACATCTGTTGGCGATAAAATTGACTTAACACCTCTGAGACAGGTTCGTAATCTTTCACTGATGCTGACGAACAGAGAACCAAAAAAAAACCGAAACCAAAAAGAAAAAACCAACCGAAAACAACGACCGTTTGACACTTACGCGGAACCATAAAAACCGAAAGCGATATTCGGTGCCGAAAAACTGACGCAAAAAGTCGTCGTAAATTTGTCAAGCCGCCCCGCCCCGGCACCGGGCGACGTGGGTTTTTGCGATAAATACGTCGCTTTCGCCGCTTCCACTGGATTGAGTGTCGCCAATGATGTTAAGTGATCGAGGGCTCTGGAATTATCGCTAATTTGATGCAAAGTCATCATAACATTACCAGGAGTGGTTGCTTTGTGCTGTGATTTTACTCTGCCATTCAGGGGATTGGATGCAAAATTTATACAATTATCTAGCTTTTTAATATCGAATTTTTAATGATATACCGATGAAAGATATATGTATCAGAAAACATGTTGGTGATATGAAAACATAGTGGATTCTAAGGTCTACTGCCGTCATAATTATTACCAAAGGGTCGAAATGGAAGCTTGTTGAAGCTTGAAAGCTTATTAAAAATAGTTTATAGTCATACAAAAAATTAGTTCTCACAATATTAAGCAACTGAGTTAATTAGATCTCTCTAATCTAAACAGCCTTGTTGATAAAGGAAACATCTACATATATTAGTTGTTTCGGATTACAATAAATACTGACTTTAGTGTTCCCTTTACATACATAAAACTGAATGGCTTTATTTACAAAAGATGTCTAGAGAAAGATAAATGAAAATAATTACTACAAGATATAGAGAGTTGAAAAAAAGGAAAAAAAAATTCCTTAACAAACAAATTTTAATATTTTCAATAGCACGTTACTAAGTTCGATCTTCAGCTGTTCGAATCCAACCGCTGTCAGCCACTGTGCGTATATCCTCACTCCACTTAGCTGGAGGGCGTCCTACGCTATACTTACCAATGCATGGTCTCCAATCCAGGACATGTCTACTCCAACGGTTATATTTTCTGCGACCGATGTGCCCACCTCACTGCTATTTCGTCTTGCTAATATTTACTATCCGATGATAAATGAAGTTCAGCATTCATCATCGTCATCATCATTATCATTAGCCTACTCCCGTTCCCCGCTGGACATAGGCCCCTCGGAGGCTTAGCACTGTAAGTCCATGCCTCCATGTATGCTGTGATATTGTGAATAGGATCAAACAAAGCTGGCGCGCAGTTACATAATCTCTCCGACGAACGATCTATCTCGATCGCATATTAGATGATAATAAAGTCATTTCATATCGCTAATAGCGCCTACAGCCCGCAATTATCATAATAACGTATAGAAGTGGTACCACACATCGGGTCGCATTTTAATTGCACTATCAAGCGCTGGCCACCTCTGAACCCGCAATTACTCTGCGCGCAGCTCGACCTCACATGAGACAGTTGTCGTGTTGTTGTTGCGTGATGTTTCGTTCATACACGCTCATTGCACGCTCGTGCCGTTATCATTCGTTTTTGTTGTCGTCATTAATTAAGTTGCTGTGCGTTTGTGGGGTTTTTGAATTTAGCGGTTAGTTTTAGTTAGTGACGACTGTTGCAGAAAATGCAGAGATAAAAGGAAATTTGCCAAAGTCGTAGTCTTAGTACCACATGGTTAGGTTGAGACGCCTATAGGAAAAACGTGCGGCGTGATGTATGGTTATAAAAAAAATGTAACATCACGCCTGTAATCCCCGAAGAGGTAGGCAGAGGAATGTAGCACACTCCCATGTTTTACCAGTTACGTTTAAGTCCTATAGAATAGGTGGTGAGTCTATTGTCATACACCGGGCGCACATCCAGACTTCAATTCAGAAAATTCCCATAGTACCCGACCCGGGATTTGAACCCAGGCCCTCCCGTTCGGCAGTCGCGCTTGCAACCACTCCACCAACGAGGCAGTCTCAATAATTGCATATATCATTATGTTATTATTAATAATGCGATTAAGCAATATTACTTAACACCAAACTAATGCACTTCTATATATACAACGTCCTTAAAACAACCCGGCCTCGCGTACCCCCGGAAAAACGATGTATTAACATATGAAAGAATTCAACCACATCTCATGCTAATCAATCAAAACCCTCCAGGAATAACACGACGTCGCTTCATCAAGGAACACACTCGTTACGAACCGTTAAAATACAAGCAAAACAATATAACTATTGTATTCCTGTACAATACCGTCCCATATCAATTTCTTTTCCCAATACCAATCAAACATACCGTCACATAACAAAACGCCAAGCAATTCAAAGCCTTATATCAATTCGGATAAGGTTCATGTGTTTTAAGAGAGGTGAAAATGCAATGTTGGTTAAACGGGAATAATTTTGGTATGAAGTAGCATGATACTTGAGCCAAATTAATAGCTTATCTGTGATCAGTTCGTCGGTTATTATGTCACTGGTTGCGTGGGTCCTGCTGTACCTTTGTGTAGGTTAGGGTTGGTGGTTGAGAATACACGACCCGATATGAGTGTGTTTTAATGAATAGTGGTAAATCAAAGGTATTGCATAATTATTTACGAAATGTATTTTTATAAATATTTGTACGCAATAATGTATTTTTTACCTTCTTCAGTATTTATTTTTCTTCTCATTCTTCATGTTATTTCAGAGGAAATTTTTTTAATGAGACACGAATTACACTAATTTTTAGAAAAAACGAAGCAAATATGCATCGAAACAGAACTCTTCAAGTTAAAGATTTATTGACATTTTGGATAAATAAATATCCAGATATTCAACCCTACAGCCGCCCGAGGGTGTGTGGCTACCGGGTTATCTGTCACATCTAGACTTTTGTTACGCAGTAATCAGAGCCCATCGACTGTGGATTATTAACTGCTAAACTGGGGTCGTTTTTACCCACAAGCGGCGTTTCGCGGGTTATATTAATCAAAATCATTTTTATACCATCGAACATATTAGTGTATTGAAATATAAAATAATAATATATAATAATTGAATACACCGTTTTCATTATTAATATACTGTTATTTTATTAAATATATATACCTAAATATCTTTGTTACTGTTACAACATAATTGCATGGCAATTTGTGTGTTAAAATTACTAATAGTTTAGTATAATTTAGGATTAATATTTCGTCCGGCTTCATTTCATAAATATAAACAGTTCTGTTGGTTGAATATCGATAATGAGATTATGGAGATTAGTGCCAACTATCTACGGATGTTTTCAGTTGGATATTACAAAATAGACTCAACAAAATGCGTTGTGAATATCCATTCCGCATTCGAATTTCAATTTCAATATTTAAATTTCGAAGCGGCGTTACTTCACGAACCGACCGGTCAATGGTAAAAATCCATCTCACTTCCGATAATTATTAGTGACAGAAAGAAAAAAAAAATTCGGAAAGAAATCATCGGAATTACTCAAAAAATAATTTCGACCGTCATGGGAACTGTCGTCAAGTTCACGGTCTAATTAATAAGGGACAGTTACATACATAGTGACGTTAGAAAATTCAAATTCACAATGGACATTTGCGATTCGCGACGCGATAAATCGATACAGAAAGTGACATGTGTTGTGAATGTGATCACAACTTTATAGTTTTTTTTCATGCAGTATTTTTAAAATAAGAATGCAAAGAGGGGCTAAGGCAATTATATTTGGTGCCATTGATGCTAGAAGAACGGACAATAGATGTCCATGCACCTTTGCTGTGGTCGTGTGTGCGCGTCTCGCGCTGGCTTGTTTTGCTTAGAAAATGGAACTTGTCCGATCTTATCTGCCCCTTTGCGGAGCTTCTGGAATAAACATTGGGGCAGCGCAGTTTTTTTAAACCGGTGCAAGGAATGTATTTCGTTTCTGCACCGGTTTAAAAGGAAATAGACAGAGTAAGACAGTATTTGACATATACCACGTTGAATGCACATATCTGCCCAGTTAGTACATTTCAAATATTGCACTTAAAATTTTAGTTGTTAAATATTGATTTGTATACCTACCTACTTAAATGAAATAATTACTTAAATTAATTAGTTAACGGTTATTTTCAGTGTTCTCTTTTACAACAGTTTAATTCGTTTAACTAAAAATAATTGCATGTACCGATATGAGAAATACAATTGTGCATCAGTTAAAAAAACGGCTAAAACATTTTTGACCAAATCTTAAATCACCCCAATAAAAAAAATGTCGTACACATAAATATTTAATCTGATAATTCAAAGAAATAAAAAAAAAATGTTTTCTCAGCCACTCGCGGCGAGTGTTACACAAATTTGCTAAGCTTTTATACATTTAGTTGCAAAAAACGAAATAAAAACTGACCGCCGCCTGGTTCCAAATTTTGAATGTTCAAGAACATCGCGCCCCAAATATCATAATAGAAGCGGCCATGTTGAAAATAGTGTTCTTTTTATGAAATGTAGATGTAACAGAAAATTTTGAGTTTTCGTTTATTTATAAATAGTGATGGAACTTTCTGAATAACTAATGTAATATTGAAAGATTTGAATTTACAATCGTACCAAGAATACAAATAAAACGATATTTAGATTGTTAATTACTTAATATAATTTAATGGTTAGATATCTGTTATTAAAAAGAGCTACAAAACTTTTTTCGGTCTTTTTATAATAACGCGAATTTTTTTCTACTTGTTTCATTACATAACAAAACATAAGCCAAAACACAACGTTCAAACTCAAAACGATTACATTTACGATATTTCTAATATTACCCATTATTGGAACAAGTTTGATTAACAGTTAAAACATATTGAAATAATTGTTGCTTTCAATATTTAATCTGTGGTAAAAAAAATTAATAAAAAAAGCTATTCTGGTAGTCACTGTGGCGAGAGCAACACAAATTTGCCTATCTTTTGTTGAAATGGGACCAAAAAAATCACTAACAAGCTCTATTTTCAAAATCGTCTCACGCCTCGTAAATAAATTGGTATTTTATTTCTGTCCATAAATTTGAATTTGGAACATGAAAAAAAATTATCTATTAGGAAATCTGCCTCGTTGGTCGAGTGGTTGCATGCGCGACTGCCGAACGGAAGGTCCTGGGTTCAAATCCCGGATCGGGTAATATTGCATTGTTCTAATTTAGAATTTCTAGTGACTCGAAGTCTGGATGTGTGCCCGGTATATGACAATGGGCTCACCACGTATTCCATAGGACTTAAACGTAACTGGTAAAACATGGGAGCGTACTACACTCCTCTCCCTACCTCTTCGGGGATTGCAGGCGTGATGTTACGTTTTTATCTATTAGGAAAATATTTTCAAAACTGAAGTATATATCCAGTTGCAGATTTTTAAGATTCTTTTACACAAACAGGTAGCAATAACAAGTAATCGCTGCTGCTCATAGACGTCTGCAACTGTTCTCGAATAGGACTGTCAGTCGAGTTATTAAAAGTTTTAATAAGACTATGGTGTAAAATAGTGATAGGATTGTAGGAATAGGGATTGTTAATGTCTGCTGTTTCGTTTTCGTATAAATTAATTATTATAATAAAACGTATGCTAAATATTTAGTTTTGAATTGCAGTTGGAAGAGTCAAAAGTTGCCAAAACAGACGTGCGCGTACGAAAACTGTGATCACTTGTAGAAGAAGCACAGCAGGTCTATTAGAATAGAAATATAGATATCGAGTCGTTACTCTCTGCCTAACTCGTAAGGGACCTGGCGTGATCATATAATAAGCGATATTGCAGCCAGTAAACAAGTTTCTCGTTTACAGTCGAAAGGGAAACAGCTACTTCAGTTACGACGCAAATTTTGCTTGTTATACCATACTATATTTTGGTTAGTTTGAGTAAAATGAGAAATTTCGGGTAAATATTGCATCAATACCGTACCCCTATCCATCAACCAGGGCAGAGGGGCTGTTGACAAAAATTTACGAGATTAATGTTTGCATTGAAGCCACTGCCCCCGCGGAATGTGCGTTACAGGCTGTGAAGGGTTTTGTCTATGGGTTAAAAAGTTATTAAGAACTGTACCTACCAGGAGACTATTGATGATCATTCATTCAGTCATTCATTTATTTAGTCGTTCATTAATTCCATTATTTAGTCATGCAATCAATGCATAAAATGCCTTTAGCAAAGAAGTGGTTTTTTAATAAAAAAAAATTTATTTTGTTTTATGAGTTGCTAGTTAATTAAAAATGATTGGACTCGTTAAATAAAATTTTATCGAATCTTGCTTTTATAGGTAAGTTGGTAACTGGTTAAGTTAAAGCTAAGTAATGATTGCATGAGTTTTGTTTTACGATGCCACCGATTTAAAACATCAATAATTTAGTACGGAAGCTATCAATTCCAAGGATCTACGACGCGCGACATCGTGCGGCCGACATTGCGTCTGTACGAGGATAACAAAAAAAAATGGCGACCCAATATTGAAATATCCGCAAACCTCTAAAAATAATCCTGTTTCCCCTATAATCCCGGACATGGGGAAATGTCCAGATCCCCTAGAGACCACCGATTCTCACGGCCGCCGTATAATTTCGCCATAAATAAAATTGCGATGTAAAATTCCTTGGCCACTGGGCACTCGTCTTAGAATACTTTTATGGAGACAGTTCTTGTAAAAACAAAATGTGTATTTTGTTTACCGCGACGACAGCGAGCTTACCGTTTCGGGGTTAAAAAAAATGACCGTTACGACGTAACATAACACTTGAAAATCGAATCGAAGAAGTCGCTTATGATTTTAAATTTGGAACTATTCAATTACTTGACCTTTTCATCATTTCAGAGTGGTAAAGGCCAATAGAATGACCAAAAAATGAAAAATCTTTTTGTCTCTACGTAACCAATTCAACTTATAATAATTAAAACAATGTTTTTTACGCATGACATTTCGTCTATGGTAGAGTCCTTTTTACCTTGAGACTGCTTCATTGGTACAATAATTGCAAGCGTGACTGCTAATTGACTATTGGCTTTTTCTTACTTAGAATTCCTAGAATTGTTATATTAGCTTATAGTCTGGATTTGTGCCCGGTATAGGTTTACCCCCTATTCCATAGTGGGACCTTAGAGTTTAAAAAATAAAAAAAAAACATTCTCTATGGCGTGTAGAGTCTGCCAATCCGCACTCGGCCCACGTGGCAGGCTATGGCCCTAATCCTCTCATTCTGAGAGCAGAACCGTGTTCCAAGAGTGGAATGATAAAAGAGTCAGAAAAAAGATACGTTCGAAATTCAACCAACAGGTGAAATTGTGGTGGGGCGTAGAACATAATTAGAGAATCGAAGGAATATACCACACTACTCTGCCTACCTCTTTGGGGACCACAGACCTGAAAGTAAAAAACATCTTACATAATACGGGAATACAGGCCTATATATAAATAAAGGCCTTTGAAAAGAGTCCTTTTCCATACTACATGGGCTAGGCGAGGGGCCACGCGAGCAGATACTTCAGCTAGATATTTGTAATAGTTCTGCGTTAGTCGCTGTCCGCTGATGCTGTAACGCTGCAGCTGCTGACGAGCGCAGAGCTAAGATAAGCGAGGTGTTCCTTATTGTTGCCGACAATGTTATAAAAGAGATATGTGAAAAGAGATATATGTATAAAAGAGATATGTTGTTACATATTTTCGTTTGATACACATAGGACACCTATTATGTCTAACAAAATAAATTAAAGATTTTTGTTTTAAATATTCAATTTAAAATTCGATCTTCCTGATCATTTATTGACTTTGAATTAAATATTTTGTTACGTGGGAGCAAGTATTTTTGGTAGATTTTAATTAGTGATAAATTGATATATATTTTTCTGTAGAGTATGGTCCTGTAAGATACAATGCTCTACAGTAAAATAAATACAGGAACGTATATGTAACACTATATTTCAAATTTAATTTGTCAATTCTCAGAACATCCATCGTTTAGAGACCCAAGAGAAGTTATAAATCTGTTTTATTCTCTGATGGATTAAAAAAAACGTTAATAATATATTTAGTCCCAATTATTAAGACAAAGCTAGGCAAAAAATAGCGGAATGCATGCTTAATGGTATTCATTACCCGTTAATCCAGTGCGATCATAAAAATAACTAATTGTTAATATTCTATATCTAAATATCAATAATATTCGTTGATGAATATTTTATCCATTTACACTATCCTGGACAGTTTTACAATATTAATTTTAAAAGTTCAATAAACATTCAATATCTAAATTACGACACAGGGCGTCGAAATATATAAATTGGAGTCATTCAAAATTAACAGATTTCGAAACACTGGTAATAAGATAATATTAGCACATTTTAAATTTACAGTTTATGAAATATGCCGTTAAAAGATATGAGGCCTAATATAGTACAAAGGAGATTTTTACTTAACAATACATTGTAAAATTTCACTTCATCCACTTCCGTTCGTTTAAAGTTTAAGAGAATCCGAACGTGAATTGAAGTTTAAACTATTCCTCGGCATTTGAAATTCCGTTATCGACAATTAAAACCTGAAGCTGCTTTCTGCTTACAACAATATTGCTTTATCTAGCTGAGTAGGCCTTTTAATATACCTTCTCACCAATTGTTAAATAGAAAAATTAAAAAAAAAATTATTGACTATTTGAATTGGTATACATTTAGCAAATAATTGCAATATAAATAATTGCAATTGAATAAAATCATTTCATTTTGATTTTTTTCAGCGATCATGAACATGTTTGTCTTTATTTAAGTATATAAAAAATATCCCATAATCTGCCACTGCTGCGATAGTGTCGCGGTCATAAAAATAAATAGCTGTCGGAACGGCGAGTGTCGAAACAGTAGGTACGGGTTAAAGTAAATCCTCGGGCGTGAATATGGCATATATTAGGAGCAAGGATCACTTATACCCTTACTGCGCGATAGGGTTGGTTTCCATTGTTGCACGTTTTGTTTACACATATAGAATTACTGTTAATGCTTATTATATATAAACAATATCTCTTTTATATTGGTACTCGTCTAGTTAATAATTTGGGAGATTTTACGTAACAAAAAAAAAAACGTAACATCACGCCTGTTATCCCCGAAGAGGTAGGCAGAGGAGTGTAGAACACTGCCACGTTTCGCCAGTTACGTGTACGGAGATTACGGAGATTTTAAGAAAGAATAAACGAGTAAATAATTGACAAATCAACCAAATGAGCAAAGAAAACTGTCAAATGAAGCAATCGTAGTGACTTTATACATACATACATATCTACATGCCAAGTCCCTTACGGAGTAGGCAGAGAGTAGTTAGTTTGAAATATCCTTGCAGGCCTACCGTGCTCCTTCCGCATTCGTCTCTCTCCATACAGCGACTTTGTAATAGTGAAATATTTTAAAATCGTTTTGGCGATGGTACTTTTTTTTTAAATACAACGCGATATCTATGACAGCCAATGATAGTTTATGGTTGTAAAAAAACAATGGACACAGCGGCCGGCCGCGGACCGCAACCCCTTTCGCCCGCCTCGTAAACTTTTATCGCGCAATCGTTTTTCTTCCCGGCCGTACGTTAAATAGCTTATTTATTTATCTCGGACATATATTTTCGGCGATGTGTTTACCCTGAGAGCAACTCTGATTTTTAGGGATGATTCTTGTGTGGATTTTTTTTTAAGTTGAGGGTTTAAGTAAATGATTCGCATCGAAGGAGGCTGAAGGGTAGCAGTAATAATATCAATTTCGTTAACTGCGTTTAAACAACTTTATTATGAGTACATTTTAATAGTAACTATATTCATCGCTACTATTTCCTCCCACGGGCGTAGATTCCCTTAAACATCGCCATAATTCATCTAATTATTTTGACTAGACAAGTCCTGTTAGTGGGCTGACACTGTACAGACCGGTGGAAGGTTGGCACTCAAGAACCTTTCAGGCTCAACCACCGGTAGTTCTTCTTACTACGTGGAATAGTAATAAATATTAATAGTAACAATAATTTTACAATAAATTATATGAACAAACATATCCTTAACCCTTCTCATTTGACTGTAAACCCGTTTTAAACAGTGGAACGATAAAAGGGTTGAAAATGATATTAAAACTTGAAATAAGTAATTTTTATTTTATTTCACCAACCACCGTTGAACACTATTATGTATATAACTGTTATGATCAACTCCAAACAGGTTCCGGCGTCCAGCATCCAGTCGTGTGGCGCTCATTATCATCTCAATAAAACCGCGCAAGTGGTACCTGACGCCGGACACGTGGTGATATTGCTCGAAATAATTTATTCATTACAAACATGATTAATATGTTTCATTTAAAATTAATACAATGAATGAATTTATTAATAAAAGCATGTTTTTATTAACATAGTCATTATTAAAAATAGTTAATAATTTCTTCAAGATTATGTTTTAATTATTATAATATCTCTGAACGTAATACACAGATATTAGATGCGCATTTAACAAATATTATTTTTATAGAGATGTTTTACATTAAAAAAAAATTAAAATAATTTAACATTTTGCAGTTTAATAATAATAAAATATTTATGCATTAATTATATAGTTATAATTACGTTTTAGTGTTCATTCATATTCTAAATGCATACTTATACACATAATAGCACGCCCACGTAAACAAATATTCGTGATTGTACCCCAAATATTTGTTCTAGGCGAAACCCAGAAACTTTGATTTAAGTCAGGGATACTAATCATTAAACTCAGAGACGAAGTTGAAAGAGAGTCATCTGTGATTATTATAACAATAGTATACTAAAGTTTTTTTTAATATTATACCAAATATAAATATTTTTTAAATAAAATTATTAAATAATATTTGTTCGAAAAATTAACTTATTAATTTGTCTCAAATGTACACCAAACAGGTTTCTTTCACTTGCATTCCTTGATAAGCATCTGAATAAGGGCCAGATGAGCCACGCGACATTTAGGTATGACCAATGTTCAGATCCATTAATCTCTTCGTACATTACCATACATCTCAAAGTAAAATATTAAAATGTAATGACATGGGATATCGTTTCCAGATTGAAAAGAATATTTTTACTATAAATGAATAAATTAAATATACATTATTGTATAATATAAATACGCTTTTAGTATTATTTATCTGCCATGTGAGAAACCTAGGGTGACCCTCTAATAATAATAAAAGTGTGTTAAAAATTTTAGATATTCCATATTTGAAAACTAAATATTTTTTTCTGTTATTAAAAATCTACAGTAACAAAGAGAACCTTTTCGTCTATACCAATTCTATAAAATATAGATTAGCCTAAATAATCAAAGGAAAATAATCAAACCGTAACACCATGTCTGTAATTCCCGAAGAGGTAGGCAGATTAATGTAGTACACTGTCAACATCTCTCCAGTTATTCCAAATTATTATATATATATATTTTGTTTCTAAACTTGTAATTCGAAATACATACATAATTGTGAACTATTATTTACAGAAATATATTTATATGTACATACAATAACAAACGTGAAATAATGAAATAACAGTGCAAATATTAAATGCTGCGGCTTGAATACGCAAAGGTCAGTTCCTAAGTCAGAGACGTATAATTTGACAAGTGTTCAAACTCGCATATGAAACAAATTCGGTTCTCAAGACCAGCGCACCCTCGACCCGTCCGCGTCTCACTATTCAATATTCAAGATATACCACTTTCTAAACTAAGTGCAACTATTCACGTATGCACATAAATCGTGACAAAGATCTGCGGGCGCCATTATCCGCGAATTCTCACAATGGCCGGGATCGAACCAGAGACATTAATTATAAATTCTGAGCGCGGGACTTATGATCTATCGCGCATTGTCCGGCAAAGGTCACCGCTTGACCCGTGAGAAAAGGGCCAAAAGGAAAAAAAACGTAAAATAATGATTCGATATTTAAAATTTGAAAATCTCGCGACCCTCAAAATTTGAATATCCCCCATCGTTATAGAAATGGGTCCGTTAAGAAAACACCTCATTGTCCACGTCGTACTGGTCAGCTATTCTGTGCGAATAATTTATTCTGTCGCATGTACGACGAGCAGCGGTGCATTATTATCGTGGGTATTTTTATTTAAATTTTCGAGCAGGTGACATTCACTGGAAGCAAATAGAATTGACCTTCGAACGGACAGACCGGTTCGTGGTTTTCAATTTTAAAATATTCTGTTAATTTGATATTAATTTCCTATATGGTAAATATTTGGATATTGACATTGAAATGACGATTAATTTGCAAATATGTCAGCTATTTCTTTACATTCATTTTTTATTACCATCCAATATTTTACTTATTATATTATACCAAAAATAGATGTAAAATATTTGTTTAAATATTAATATTCCCCAAATAAATTATTTGGCAGTAAACTCACGATTGAGTTGTCGTAACTGCTCATAAACTGTAATAAATTGACTTCCGCATATTTTTTTTAAATGGTAACTATCGTAGTCTATACATTGATTCGATAATTATAATAAGCATGAATAAAATAGAAAAGTTAAGCAATCTATAAACAGTATGGAGTGGAACCTCACAATATTTTATGTATAAATATTCATAAAAATCTTATAAAAATAAATGAAAATATTCAATTGTATGTACAACATAGTGGTCATAGTTTAATAATAATCAGTGCCTAAACAGTGGTAGAGTTAGGACTCATAAAGATATGACACTTCAATTTGAATGACGTTTAAAATGATCAATGTCATGAATCACCATGTGTTAGCCTTTATAACAGTTTTTGAACGTATTCGATAAAAAGCCCAACAGTAGGAATTAAATTAACGGAAGCCATCTAGTCATACCTACATAGAATATTCTTTTTGCTCAGTTCATATCTTTGCACTAAGCAGTAGCTATCAAGAGCTCACTTATTCATGCCGTGGCTTTTCCAAAAAAAGGGAAACTCAGTTGATCGCCCACAAAGATCGCCCATCAATCAGCTGGACGTCCGACTTTAATCATAGTCCCGGGGGATAAAAGATTTGATGGAATATGACCGTAACATCGAAATATCGGAATATTTTGCAATATTTATACTTCTACATATCGTCTATAACTGATTGCTATTGCGGTAAAATTATATTTTAAACTTGTTTCCGGTGCATGGCAATATTGCAATAATATTGCAATTTATGCACCATCTATTTCATGATGGGGTATAAACGTAACTAGTGAAATAAGGGAGTGTATTGCACTCCTCTGTCTGCCTCTTCGGACATTATAGGGGTGAAGTTACCTTAATGTTACGTTTTAATTTTATGTCTATGTTTTAACTGTACGAGTATGTCACGAAACACCTCAGATCTGCAAAGATAGAAGTATTTGGCACTCTGTACTCGGTCCCTGCCTCGTAAATAACCTGGCGTGATGATATATTAAACTTATTACTATTGACGTATAACGAGAAGAGTAGTGGAAATCGAGTATAGGTAGTGAAAATTAGGTACATATACATATATCAAAAGTATGTCCGACAGAGGGTGCTCATCGCTCTAACGGATAACGTAGTAAGTTTAATCATAGCGTCCCTCGGGGGATAGATTTCACAGAAGTCTTCCCGACACGGATAACAGCCGCTTGACCGAAATAATATTGAATTATTTCACTGTAAAAAGTCTCGTGAGACACACATGATCATACATTTACCGTCTCAACTCACGTATGCTTTTGGGGATACCACTTTTAATAATTTAGGCAACGACATCCAAAATTTCCAATTTCCTACACATTCACGAAACAAATTAGTTTTTACAAATTCTATTTTCATATATGACAGATTAAAATAACGCCACGCGCGACAGAGAGAACAAAACGTCATTAGTGAAAAAAACGTATTTGTCGGAAGCGGCACGATTTATGCTGACACCGACGCGAAGATTTGAAAACCAAATAAATACAATGTGCTCAGTGTAGACCAACTGAATAAGGATGGGAATATTACTTATCGATATAAAAACATCCATTAAATACGAAAACATTGTCATTATTATATTTTTATTTAGGTTAATTATGAAGTAAGCGGAACGCACCGAATTCTAAATGTTTCTATCCTTACAAACTTGCTTTTTATAAACGCACGACGATTCCGAAGACTTCTGACATCTGTCAGTCAATACTTAAATTATTTGTAGAGATACACGAGTCTTGGTGTCCCTTGGTACCTGCCATTTATAAACGTGAATCAAATCAACATTTAAAATTGACATACAAATGTGTTATTAGTTCAAATTGAAGTTACAGACATTGTATTTATAAAAAAACAGAATTCTTCGACTGGTTTCGGGAATGACTCATAATGGATCAAATTAATTTACTCGTCTTGCTTTTGTCATACACAAATTTATGATACGGATTATATATGAATATTTAAAGTTCTCGTTTCATAACATAATTTAAAGCGATATTAATCGGTGTTCTAATCATCGACACCTACGTGAATACATCACTAACATTACGGAAAAAAGTTGCCAGGAAGATATATCTCAAGGAAGGTACACGGTGGGAGTATTTATGGAAATCTAAATAACCGTCAGCTTTTTTAATTGTGGGGAATGGGTGTTTTTTTCTCAGTTTTTACTTCTTTTTTGCTCCGAAATCTGTTTATTTTCGTGGCTGAGTGATTTGTAAGACAATAATACACGTAAGGAAATAGTGATGTGTGTTGTATGAAGTGATTTCAATCGAGTGAAACGTGTAACACATATACTTAAAATGATCGTCGCTGAGGGACGATTTCCATGTGAATTATTTTGGACATAATTCTTTAAATCGCTTGAGGTTTTTATTGAACATCGAGTAAATAAAGATTGAGAAATGTTCAGCGCGTGTTTGACGTTTATTCGTTTTTTACTTTCACTTAAAAGTGACAAAACAATTTAGGATAATATAAACTAAGGCAGACAGAGCAGAAAGGGAGAGAGTTTAGAAGTTTATTAATTTAGTTAAATAGTAATGACCTTTAAAACAATGTTCAATGTTTTTGCTGCAAAGAAATAAGTAGTTTTGAACATTGAAATACTTCGTCATCATCTTCAACCCTTCCATAGTTCCATCGTTGAACACGGGTCTTTTTTCACAATAAAAAGGGTTACAGTCATAGTCTGTTCTGTTGACCAAGTACAGGTTTAATTGAAACAATTGTACAAGAGTACGTTTTATCAGCAGCCTTTCGAAGTAGTACTGTAGCGAGACTGCTAAGCAGCAAATACCGAAAGAACTGTAATTCTCCAAAAAAACGTATTACGATTGATACAATCCATTCTAACACATATATCTACATATAATTATAATTATTTATATCCATTCTGTATATGTGTATCGCCGTCTAAACCGTAGGACGTAAATATAATAAATAAAACTTAGAGGTACTACACGTTTCTGCGTACCCTTTCATAGCATTACAGGCGTGATGTACAAAAAGATGTCATTCTTCTGCATGTATACATTGCAAAAGGCACTTTATCAAAGTCGGATGTTTTCGCACGTACTGGAATACCAGAGCGATACCTGGCTTCCTTCGCTCTGTCTGCGGCTCTATTCAGCGGCTGGCAACACTGAGCGGTACTGGCGATAACGGCAATGTTACCTTGCACATATTTAAGCACTTTGTTCTCGTATGTTCAGTTCTAATGCTTCCATGGTCTGGTGTTGAAGATGTGTTTTAACAGTATTTGTTGGTGATGAAGTTAGTTACAGTTATTTTGCTTTTAGATTGCCGTCTATTTAATATAAAATACCTTTTAACTAATAACCTTTCTAATTTTCAGTGGAGACTGGTGCCCAAGAGTGCCATGATAGATGATTTGACAGTGACAATGATGACGATGGCGAAGTGAGAGTCGAGGTATACGATTTACAAAGTATGTTTATGAAAGATATATTTTTTTTAATTAATAAGAAAGTTTTTTTCAATCAATAGACTTAACACTTATTCCAATGTGGAACGTAAACGTGGGAGTGTACTATACTCCTCCACCCACCGCTCTGAGAATTACAAGCCCGATGGTACGTTTTTTAATGAAACACTTTTCGTCACACCAGTACACCCGAAGCAGACGTGCTATCAAGAATAGAATCCTGCGTCCCTCTCTGAAATTTCTTGAACTATCTTTATCTGAGCAAGACGCAGTTAGACGCCCGTCGGGACGCCATTGGTCACCTTTAACCCCACCCATGAACAAAAAATATCACCCATTAAACTGAACAAGATCCGTTTCAGCTTCAGATAGTCGGGCGCTGGAGAGCCGTTAATGCGAACTTATCTCGCATCCAAGTCGTATTCTCGGAATATAATCTTTGACCGCTTTTAAAACAACCGCAAATAGCCACGAACTTTGCTAGACACGAGCGTTTTAACTTTTTTTATGTTTATTTTTCCATCTGTGCCACTAGCTGGACACGATCGGTTCTAAATTTAATTTTTTATCTGTACACATTATATATGAATTTATGGGTAACGGTAACGGTCGGGTTTTAGCGGATTTTTTTTGGAAAAATTTTTGGCAAAATAAGTCAACGTTAGACACGGTTGGGGACAAAAATAGACGCGAGCGTAGCGGAGCGTTACGATTGAAATATAAATGGGCGATTTTTTAAAATGGAGCGCTCGGTGCGTTCGTCGGGAGTCGATTCGATGCGTTCCGCGACATTGGTTGCGTGCGGTGTATTATTGCGCATGAAAATAAATGTAATGCTATGCTATGAGACGTATTGCTTGTGGCGGGATTTTTACTCCAATGTACTACACTTGTTTTTTATCTGTGCTGCCAACAGAATACACATTAAAAAAATTACATATGTATACTTTGTTTCTTTTTCCGGTCCTCTCTGCCTAGTCAGTGAGAAACCTGGTGTGCTAATATAATAATTATTCTGCTCTACCGTTGACACTTAACAATTTATTAGTTCCATGTATATAATTACTACTAATTAGTTAGCTTTGTTATCGGTACAATCGATAAGCAAAAAAGCAGTAACGATTATTATCTGCATTATTCGATTAATTTTAAATTATTAAGATTCTTTTTTCTATAATGACTGGTTAAGGCTATTATAAATTTTCAGTTTATTTGGATTTAAGACCTTTCGTTTATAATAAAGTCATAATGTATCAATAAATGGGAATCTTAAGAAATTAAATGAAATTTATATTGATGTTTGTGACAATAGGTATTATAGATTTTGTTTTTCATAAAGTATTTCATTGTCTAGGTTTTGGAACTACACAAAGACTTGGTAGGTATGTTTATTAAAATACAGTGTTGACGACACACACTAACTATATTATTAGAGAGTATTGCGTATGGTCTTTGGAGCATATT
>DWJK01000363.1:0-23229 GCA_018248815.1 Croniades pieria auraria
TGGCAATAGGCTCACCACCTATTCCATGGGACTTAAACGTAACTAGTGAAACGTGGAATTGCACTACACTCCGCTGCCTACCCCTTCAGGGATTACATGCGTGATGATACGAATATGAAATATGGTTGATATTTAACAAGCATAAATTGAATATATTGAGGGCCACCTTCAAAAAGCACTCAATCATAGTCATAAGTTAACATTTATGTACACGTGCACTAACACTTTGTCCACCGCGAGGATCGAACACAGAACCTCTTACTCAGCAGTCGCGGTTGCAACCACTAGATCGACGAGGTAGACAATTAAGTGGCATTAAACAAAAATTGATATGATACAATATGCGTTATTTAAATACTACATGTACATTATAAATCTAAGCCACTAGGTGATAAGAATTAATTATTTTAAATACTATCTCACATTATTTAATATCCGCTCAGTGGACATGCTGCTGTGAACAGGATATACACATGAGCGATTTAGCGAGTGTACGTCGCATACACTCCAAATGTTGCGTCACAAACACTCCAGTGTTGGTGGACACATTTATTAACAGTTTATTTACTTATCTCATGTAACAGCTTTTAATCAGGGGAAAATGGTGTAAACGTAACATCAAGCCAATCCCCGGAAAGATAGGTAGAGGAGTGCAGTACATTGCTACGTTTTATCATTTACGTTTACGTCCAATTATTACAACCACTCGATCAACGAGGACGACAATGATTTAACGATGGAACCGTCTAGAAAACCATCAAACGAATAACGTTTCATTGAATGAAGTTAACTGCCGACGCAGCAAATTCCGTTGCAATTCTAGATCTGTGCGTCGAACGGATTATTACGGTGACGATTGCGAGCGGTGTGGCGTTGCGTTATCGAAACGCGTTTATATTTGCGCTATTGGTCCGCAAACACACATGCGCGGCCTTAATGGTGGCCGGCAACTAGTTCGTTTGCTCGTATGTGCGATTAGAGTTGTATCTGGTCAAAAACATATAAACATACAGCAATATAAATACAGTAGTAAGCATCCAATTCAAAAACGAAATCGTGTTTTATATGTTTCTTTTGATTTGTTCACGATAACCGGTATTATGTTATCGTCAGAACGTTAAAAAAATGGCGTGAACTATTTGGTACAGAATTTTGAAATGCATCCAATAGGTCATTATATTAAAGGTCGTCCAATGCAAATAATTGAAAAATTTACATATACCTATTATTACATGTCTACCAATCTCCATAATAAATGTACACCATTCTTTATCAATAAAGTGTTGCTATAAGGAACAAAGATATCTTTACAACATTTTATAATTACAAATTAAATATCTAAATAAGATCAAAATGGTGTATTACAATGGTGATAACATCTAAAACGATCGCCAGCTTTGCACCGGTGTACAAAATATGTACACCGAAATGGATGGACAACGTTCACGAAACGCTCTTCCCCAGATTCAAAATTAAATATTTAACGGCCCTCCAACAATTTAAAATTGGAATTCACACGGCTCGCGTGACGCGGCCATCGGTTAGGAAGCGGAAGCACGCTCCGTTGCCGCCCGATTGTTGGGGAGCGAACACATGACGAATCCGTATTAGTTTTGCTGGCCGATGATTGATGCGATGTACATACTATGGTAATTTTGCATCTGTTCGTGAGTTTCGTAAATGACATTTGTATAAATGGAACAAGTACATTTGAGTAAACGCAGATTGCTTGTTGATAAGCCCTTACAACATAATTTCGGTTGAGCATTCTTAGAGTGAATTGGAACGGTTGTAATAATATCGGAATTTTCCGCCAAAAATGTTTTTAGCACATTGTAATCTTTACAATCATACCTAAACGGGGTTCACTGGCCCATATAGTTCCAAGCTTTATCTAAATTTTAAAATAATAATTGTATTTTATTAACACTGATATTTATCTACATGACAGAACTACATTAATAAGGAACGTCGATGTGAAAATGTATTTTGTAGCATAGAATTAGGAAAAACATGTTCGGAACTTAATGTTAGGAAAATTCGTTAACATACAGTATACGGCTTGTTGTCAAACTTGTATTTAGACAGTGCGGTATACTATCTGCTTAACCCCTTTCGTTTGAAAAGAATACATGTCCAATAGGGAACTAAAAAAATAGAATGATTTATGACGATCATAAAGAAAACATGTAATAATAAAGAGCCTGTTTTTTTGATAAGACCAATTACAATGACTAATGAAAATCTATTAAGTAGAGATGACATATAAAGACTATTATAATCAATTATTGATCACATCAATTTTTACTGGGTAGGCAGAGAGCACCATGCGCCAAATATCTCTATCCTTACAAACCAGACGTGCTTATTCTATCACAGATAGTAATCTCTATAACTCTAACATAGCGATACTTAAAGCATAATAACGATACGAGCATATGTAAAATAAATAAATTATAAACTTAAATCAACAATTCAACGTGACGGGTTACAACGTATGAACTCGAGATGTTCATAGCATGCGCGCGCATATTTAAGCGATCAAACGAACTTTCCCCGCGTGCGCTCACCGGCGCACAATGCGGTGATGATTTTTTTACATTATGCGCGTGTTATTATTAAGAAATTGCCGTTTCCTATAGGCATTGTTGCCTAATGCCTGTGTTCGCTACTCGGAATGTGTGGATAAAGAAATTCCTTACGAAATCGAGGTCGCGAAGCGACGACTCTGTATCAGAATCATTAACCTATAATGGTGTGGTTATTAAGTGTTTTTGCGCACAAGGGCGGGGATGAAACAACGGGAAATGCGAAGGAAAGTAATAAGCAATAATAGTAATAATCTTCTTTAGATACTGTACATTGTATTTTGTCTATTTCTCTGCTGTCGTTATATTAGTAGATACGTCATATTATAGGAACAAAATCGAACATCTAGAAAATTTCAATATTTTTGGACTTTGAAGAAAAGATAATTGTCTAACATTTTAACTGACAGAGATGAATACAGTAACTAGTCGCGTATTACAGTTAATGTATGTCTTTTCGCATCAGCTCCGAACGTGACTGCTGTAATCCCCTTCTACTTCCCCTACCCCCTAGATATACATACATCATCATTATCCGCTCGTCATCGTCCACAGCTCGACACAGGCCTCTTCAAAAGCCTGCCACTCCCTAAATATTAGTGCTGGTATATTTGTCATGTGTCCATTTAAACAGGCTAACTTAATCCTTAAGTATGAGAGCTGAGAGAGCTACTATTCCACATAAGTAACATAACAGAGATCTGTAATGATGCGTGTATCACGGTAAAACTGCTGAAAAGTTTTCAATTAACTCTTCTAAGCTCTATTCCTTCAAACTTGCCCGTCATACAAAAACGATTATTGAGAATCTTCAATTAATATATGGTTATAAAGTTTGGGAAACAATTATAAGCAACGCAGACGAAGTCACGGGTATTGGCTAGTCGCAAATACAAAATCTGTAGTATTTTACATTAAAGACAGATTTTTTCTACACGGGAACTTATTAGTATCGGGCGGCTAACCTTTTGCTGTATTATTTCTGTAAAATATAAAACATTGTGACAAATGCTTGTTATCATTGTATCGACGGTATTTGTACAGAACGACCATTGTGGCTGGAAAAATTAAATATAGTCTGCGATGTGTTCCTGCTTTGTACAACTACCCACAGTTTGTTACCCAATAGTCTGTTGCTAGAAAGATATATTTCGACAAGTGTGTAAATGAGTTGTGAGTATGAGAATACGGGCGTGATGTTAGGTTAGACTCGGAGTCTGGATCTGGGCCCGGTGTATAGCAATAGGCTCACCATCTATTCCATGAGACTTAAACGTAACTGGTGATACATGGGGGTGTACCACATTCCTCTGCCCTTCGGTGATTACAGGCGTGATGTTACGTTTATTACAAATACTTTTAAAAACAACTAACATTCGATGACGCAAGGAGTCTAAATCGAAAATAATATTTAAACAACAGACAAAGAAACATCCTCAAATTGTTTATCCCCAACAATTTTAGACAGAGGTAATTGTATTCAAATAGCAAATGACGTAAGAGATGTTGGAGACAACGCCATTGCCGCCTGCCTTGACCGGCGACGGGTCGTGATGCTTACAATAAGTATATCTACAGCGAGCTAATCAACAAACGATAAAATAACTATGGAATGTATTAAAATGTTTACAGTACATTTTCTATTAAATGTTTAGTGAGTATTTATATACATGATTAAAAATGTAAAGGCTTAACTCATGTACGTTTTTCGGGATTGCGTCGCGTCGCGACGGGTGCTCATGAGTAAGGACCTCATACAGGTCCAAAACTAGTCGCGCAATCCCGTAAAACGTACGTGAGTCAAGCCGTTACATTTTTAAACAGTACATTTTCTTTTATTAAATCTAACGACAGATAATGAAAAGGGCGTTGAATGTAGAGCGTTAAGTTTGGAAGGATTGAGATATTTGGCATTCAGTGCTCTCTGTCTGTACCGTGAAGGAACTGGCGTATTGATTTACATAGTTATCTCTTATACGTACCAAGCCGCCAAACTATAACTGCTTTTTTTTATTTTATTTTCTGTATGATGTACAATAAATTGTATTATATACTATTTCGATGCTATGACCAGAACATTTTTAAAAAAGTTCACCGTTCAAACTATCAAATGGCCGGCTTGACGGAGGAGTCGTCACAATAACAGAAAGAAAAAAATAATAACGAATCGTTTCCGAGACAATAGAGGGCGTGTACATCGAATATTATTGAACTATCGTCGTTTCGTCTGAACTCATGAACAGATCGGTGGTACATTCATCAGATTGGAAAGCGCACGCGCGCACAAAAACGGCATTAATCGTTGCCATCATCGGGTACCGTCATCCATCTTCCAGCCAAACGCGTCACAACACGTGCGCATTATATTGATTATTCTATTTACTTGCAATGACATGCACTATCCAGTTATATCCATACCATACATTGATGTGCCAAATCAATAAATATATTGAGATATCTCCCCACACGGCCGTCTGATAGACAAGTATTGTTGTTATATTATCACGCTACGTTCCTTGCGGGGTAGGCAAAGAGCACCGGATGCCAAATATCTTCATCCTTAGAAACCTGACATGCTTCTTCTACATTCAAGTCTCCACGCGTACTGTTTTCGGAAATTTCTGAGTCGCTCTCGCTATTTGACTTACACGCAAATATTATAGTTTCGTAGTTATTACAGTAGTTATATATATAAAAGTAACGTCACGACTGTAATTCCCGAAGGGGCAGGCAGAGGCACTCCTCTGCACTCTGCTTACTACTACTACTACTTATTACACTCGCATTTTTCTCAGTTACATTTACGTTCCACTATGGAAGACCTATCGCCAGAAGATCGCCATATACCGGGCAGAGATCAAGATTCCCAGATACTACTAGAAATTTCGAAGAAAAAATCTAAATTTTATTTAAAATGTAATTTTTATCTAAATGCCCACGGAATGATTCTGTGGCGTATTAGATATGATTGTGTGAACGTATTTCAATTGACACCCTAAAAGAAGACTGGTTATTTAAGCATATGTAGTTTCAGTGACTTATTCAACCTTCGGCACCAAGGGTTCGAATCTTCGTACTCTACTCTGACTGTATAAAGTTTTGTGACCAAAGCTGGTTTAGAGATACGACGGTGAAAGATGACATCATGATTAAAATTAGCCGCTAAAGCGTTCTCCATATGTCCTATAACGCCTGTGAGATCTAGACAGACTTAGGTACACACTTTAATACTTGGCCAGGGCGGAGGACAATTTTAAACCATCTTATCAGTGGAAAGACAAAAGATTTAGTGGTGATAATGGTACCTTTAGCACGTCCGCAAGAGTGACTGTTATTATTAATATTACATCATCACGCCAGGTCCTTTACGGAGTAGACTGAGAATATTGAAAGCCAAATACCTCTTTGCAGAGCTTAAGTGCTTTCTATGTTCTTCTTCTACTGTTAATGAAGCCAAACTATATTTGGTTTAAAATTGATTGCGTAAATAAATAAATTCCCAAAATAAAGCAGGTCAACGAGTACCGAAGATCGAAAACTGTTATATTTGTCTTTTAGCATCTTTTATTATATTTATGTTTCTCATAAATTTAATTTAAATTCTTGTTTCACTTATAAAATATATTCGTGGAATGCTGGTCTATAGAATTATAGAGCTTATTTTTTATGGAATACGGAATAATTTATGGAATATGGTTTTATAGATTTATAGAGCGTATGCTATATTTGTTTTTCAAATATTATTTTATATCACAGGTTTGTAATTAAATATTTAACGTGACATTAAGGTTATTACAATATAATTTTATATTTCTTTTGTTATGTACTCTCGTATGTGGGAGAATAAATTATATAAGAGAAATAAAGATTACTTCAGATTAGATTGAAGTTCCATTGTTCTTAATGTAGTCATTTCTTGGTCACTTTTAAATAAAACTTAAAATTAGCTAAATAGTTGCTTTGAGATATGTCACACATAATAATTAATGAAAAGGTCAATGAATTTAATGAGATGAATTGTTTTGTAACGCAGACAGTGCCATGTAACATTTTTATCTGTTTATGTCATTCTTCAACAATGAGATGAGGTTCTCAGACTCCATAACACTTACGAAATGTCCGCAGGGGCGTAAACAAATGCGTATGTGATAAACAAATTGATAACAAACGTAGTCTAGTTTTAATAGGATTTTATTTGGATTCTTGTGAAAAAAATTGGATGTTTGAAAATATTTTACCCTTTACTGTACTTAGAGATAACAGTACTTGTCAATCAATTAGCATGGTTAGACGGTTTGCGGACTTAAATTGCCTCTAAGTGAAAGAAAAAGTGACGAAAGTCCAAATTAAATCTTCGGAATCTTGTCAATTTACATAGTCGCCCGTCACTGGCAGCATCATTTGAGAATAACTATTGTAAAATATATAGTATTTAGAAAATAGTGGCAAACTAGTGGGTACTTACACTAGACTTGAGTGCGCTCACAGCATTTTTCACAATTAAGTTACTCGGTGGACTGTTTTGTGGTAAATCAGTTTTTTCGGTTAGATTTTCGAACCGAGCGAGAATCTCCTTCACTGACACTTTGGGTTCCGACGTTTCCTCGTGAATCGTCTCCATATGTCCACTGGAGGAGGACGAGAAACTTTGAGGGCACTTTTTACGTTCAGAGTTCGAAGTTTTGCGGTGCACCGGATCCGTGTCTCGAGTGTCCGCACCCGAATCGGAGTCCTCAGGGGCCGAGGCATCCGCGCTGGACGCGGCTTCGGACGAATTGATTAGGGAGTCTAAGCTAGGAGCACGGTGCGGCGGCAAACAATCGTCGCAGTCGAGCTCGAAGCCGTACAGGCGTTGTAGATGGCGCCAGTTGTCGCGCATCGCGACGGACAGGCGCGGGCGCTGCATGTTGCGCGCAGGTGCGCGGTTGCGTGGCGACTGCGCGCGACAGCCTCGCCGCCGACACGCTATGGTGTACGAAAGCCTTTCCGACGTTCTGACATTTCCAAGCGCCGTACGTTCGGATTATTGACGAGGTATTAGATGGAAATTATGATCAAGGTCGTTTCAGATGTAGCAAGGTTTTAATGAAGGATCCGTGTTATGGTCGACTTCGGATTGCGTACCGCAAAATAAGTAGCAATATTGTATCTACTAAAATTTTACGATGATTTTCTAGTTTGTATTTCTGACCTTTAATAAAGGCATGAGAGCGAAAGTCGACGGAAATGAAGTAATTTCGTTACTTTTATTGTTAATGCGAGACGTGTGACGCGGCCCATTCACTACTTCCTCGCGCGCCCCTCACCGTGATTTATCTATTAATATTTTGAAATGCAGTGATGACCCTAATATCGCGTGCACTTACGCCGTTTTCTCTTTTATATTTTATAAATACTAATTTTCTCTTTTACTTATTAATATTGATTTTATAACTATGTATGTATGTAAATATGAGTTATATATTTTACAAAAGGATTTACATATAGAAAAAATTTTGGTCAATATATCATCGAATATGTCTATTCGTAGATCAGTTTGATATTAAAATTTTTAATATTATATGCCATTAAAAGTTTTTTCATTATTTATATTATTATTTATATTTCCATACATATTTCATAAGAGTATATAATTTATTAATTGTATTCAAATAATGCTCATTACATAACCTATCTCCGAATCACACCTCGCTCGGCTCTTACGTAGTTTTTTCATATTTCTTACGTCATCATCACAAGTGGTCTGTTATGAATTATCGTGAGTTCATCTTTAAAACTGTTTTCATACTCAGATATACGATAGCTAACGTCTATGTGTCTAGGTACCGAGGGAGACCGCGACTCGCCTACTCAACCAAATAGACGGAATACTGACTGATGGGGAGTCAGAGGTCTTCAAAACCAGCATGCATGCGTGAACAACGTGAACAGATGTAGAAGAAGCACGTCAAGTCTGTAAGATTACAGTTACGTGGTACTCGATGCTCTCTGTCTACCTCGTAATTTACCTGGCGTTATGATGTAATAGAAATTGCTAATATTTTTTATATGCGAGATGTGTTTGGTTACATTGACCAATTAATAAATAGTCATCCGTATGCTTGTTAGATTTTATTAAAAAAATAACCAGTAAGCTACTTTCCCGCTTTCCGAGGCCATTGCGAGTCATTTATCAGCCGACTGTATAGCGGAACCAGCACGGTCAGTGTAACGGGTTCCTAACGGGAGCTATGAACACTATGGTTATGCTGGATTTAACTAATTGGCGAGTGTTGGTTGATAGGATGGTTTGTATAAACAACATCTCACCACCCTTGTATGTCCCTGAAGGGGTAGGCAGAGGAATGTAGTACACTTCCATGATTGGCCAGTTATGTTACACGTCCCACATACGTTTAAAACACGCATTCACTACATTGTTTTACTCCAACCTCAGTGACGCTGGCAGTCAAGTCTCCGAACTCTACATGTATGAAATAGAATGACACCAAGTACAAAATGTCTCAATTCTCGTAAAAATTATGTACCTGGGTAAGTTTAAAAACTCTGTGTTCATCATATATTTGAATGTTTTGTGACTAAAACGTTTTTTGCCATTCCAGGGTTTCTTTAGCTTTGTTCACATCAACCACTTTATAATTGTACTATTCGATTCATCTTGTGGGATAATTTCAGGTTTACGCTCGTAGTCTAACGCGCCCGCCAAGTGCGGAGTGGCAGACTCCACATATCGTACAGAACGCCATGCAGAATTCTTGGGTGTGCGGGTTTCCTCACGATGTTTCTCTTCACGAATATAGCGAGTAATATCGATCTTTAATAATGCACTAAAGTTGATGAACTACGCCTGCTCGCCAGTGTTACATGTGGCTTACAAAAGTGAAATATAAATTATAACATTTGTATGCATTAAAAATTAAAATTTTCATAACTTTAATCTCGATCTCATCTAACATGTGCAAAAATTTAAATTTTGACATTTAAACTCGTCTTCAACATACTGGAGTTTTATCGTTCATGACGGATCGACCTCTAGACCACGAAACGAAAAGATCAAGGATTTCATGTTTTAATTTCAATCTCATTAAAAAGACGTAACGCAAATTAGAATTAAGCTTAGCAAGAATATAAGACTAATGAAATATTTCAGTTTTGTAATTTAATATTATTTAAGCATGATTACACATAGGGTTATATGGTTATGTATTTGAGTAACAGTTCGTTACGAATGTTTAATTTTAAGTATTTTCATGAAAGTAACATTTCGGGTGAACCTTTTTAAATTTTAAGAATAAAGTCTATGCATGAAAAAAAAACATCATCGTTAAAGCAAATGTGTCTGCCATGATATGTTTTTAAAAGCAATTTTGAAATTTGCATACGACATTTCGTTTTGAAATTTACACACGGAAGGTGATGAGTTTTTATTATGATTAATATTAAATATAAAATGTTAGGTTAGTTTAGCGTTTCGTCCGCTACATGAAAAAATTCGCGCGCTCGCTCGCACGTACTAACGTATTCACACATACAAACACGCAAGCGCCAACGCCCACGCAAGAAAACTGGGTAACTACAGACATATTCCGATAGTAATACCATATACCTTACCCAAGATAGATTTCCTTACAATTACCTTCATTACATAATGATAATTGAAACGAAGAATAAGATAATAAGAAAAGAAAAGGGAAGGGGAAAGAGAAGAATAGAAAAAGGAACAGTAATAACCGAACTCTAAGAGAAATCATGTTTAACTGATACATGGAATATTTTATATGTATATTTTAATACGCATAGATAATATTTTGTAGCCTTTGTATTTGGCACGTTTTATTAGTGTGAACGACATTAGGTTATAAGACCGGTTACATAGTTACATAAACATGTGAACAGCACTTTAGAATTTAAAAAAAAAAATCAGCCATTGTGGGCACATTTGCAATACTGCATTGTAGAATATTAAAGAATGTGGACTTAGCAAAAAATCAAAGTTTTAAAACATCTTATTTAATCGGTTTCACTAATAAGGCTTAGATAGAGTTATTGAAGCTTAAGTCGTCGTGGCGGCGTAGAGTACAGAAAGCTAACAATTATAAACGTAACATCCCGCTTGTAATCCCCGAAGGGGTAGGCAGAGGAGTATTAGACACTCCCACGTTTTACCAGATACGTTTAACTCCCATGGAATAAATGGTGAGCCTATTGCCATGCACCGGGCACAATTCTGGACTCTGAGTCACTACTAGAAATTCTACATTAGAAAAATCTAATAGCACCCGACCTGGGATTTAAACCCAGGACCTCCCGATCGGCAGTCGCGCTTGCAACCGTTCGACCAACGAGGCAGTCAACAATTATAACTGTACCAATATTACTTCGGTAAGACGGCCCGTTGGATTTCAAATTAATACCGCAGATATGGATACTGCGCTTAATGGGGAGATCGCTGATACAGCGCGTTAGTTCTACCTGATGAGCGGCACGGTAATTAATTAGTTGGTCCAGTAGCTAGGGAATTGGACTGCTGAGTGCGGATCGTAGGTTAGATTCTCAGCCGCGATAAATACACGTATATTCGGTATGGGCACATATGTTCATTTCGTGTTATGATGATTTTTTTTTAAATAAGCTTGTATTTAAAAATGCATATGTCATGTACACATGTGCGTGTATTATTTATCTGGTTTCAATAGTACCGAATCTGTAGTTTACGATCAGATAGCTTGTATGAGGTATCTCAAGATATGATTATTATTAATTTAAAAAATCTAACCACCTTATCATAAGTATATTCAAATATTAAGCACCGTGAAATGTTTTACAATATATTCTATGTAAACATCATGTAATATTGTGTTCACTTTAATGGAACCGAAATTTGATTAATTTTTCTAAGTTTTGTTTTTTGTAATATTCGGATACTTACATTACCTAAGATAACGGTTTTTTTCTAAATTAGTTATAAAGTCATTCGTAATAAAAACAAATTCTATAAAACCTCTATGGTACTATCCATTAATATACCACAAATGTACTCTTAGTAATTTAATAATAATTTCCACAATTAGAACGAATTAGATTTTAACTGATATATTTTTAACAAATAGAACTTTATTCTAGAAGGATATCGTTTGATTTAAATTTGAAAATAGAACTAGTAAACTCTCAGAACTATCGCTAAGCAACCATTCTAGCGTTTTGATTAACTTTTAATCGATTCTAACTTTAATTCTACCGTTTTAGTTCTAACGTATTAATTTGTGTTGAGTCTTCTATTTTTTACGTCTTTAAATTAAGACATACGTGATAAATACGCCTGTAATAAATATATATATTTATGTATGGGATATCTCCACAAACGTTTATTTGATCCCAAAGTAGGCAGTCTGTGTTACGGTAACCAGACGATTGAAAAACTGTATATCTATATAGAAAAGGTATCTATATAAATGTATGATTATATAGATACCTTTTCATTTGCAATATACGTGTTCACCACACAGATATTAGTGCTGCTTAGGAATCGCACCCACGACCCTCTAGTAATTAGGTTCACTAATCATTGAGTCAACGGGTCAGATTATGAATCAACGTATTGGAAAGATTAAGAAACAGTATTATAACACACTCTTTCGATATACATGACCCACATACTCGACTATTTGTATTAAGTTTAAATTACCTTGAATGCCATCTTCGTACGCTTCAACCAACACTATTTACTAATTGGGTAATGTATTAAAAACATTGCATAACATCGGAAGTAACGAACGTTTTAATGTTTACAATGTTAAATTGATTTTACTTTTAAATGGCGCGCACGAGTGCTGACTCATTCGAATTCGACCATTAAAAATTTCGCGTCAAAACTCGTCAGACCAAATTGTTCCCTAAATGTAAAGTCTTATAGCATATATTTCGTAAAATGTAACGTTATGCATTTTTAATAGTCATCGTCAATTTTAAAATGTCAATATTATAATGTAGATTCACATTGAGGAAATGTTAATCGTACAGGAGCGAACTGCAAAATATATTTTTATATAATCGTTAACGGAATTTAGTACATTGAAGAGCAAAAACATTGAATACTTTTCTAGGCTTGTGATTCTCCTTTAGACAATTACAGATAAAAATCATCTCCTCGTCCAGAAAATAGGGTTAATTTAGCTTTTTCTACCTAATTCTCGGCTGTTCTAGAAAGTGTAGACGTGTAAGATTCTTGGGATATTTGGAATAAATGTAACGCACACAAAAACAAATTATTTAAATTATACATAAAGTCCGTATTTTGAATACAAACGATAAATATTATAGCTGATTGAAATCATAGAAATTTCGAAATTATTGTTATATAATTTTTTTTCTATCGAAATCATCTGATGTCCATTGTTACTGCCTGTCGTAGCCACCATTCGCTTAACGCATTTATAAGGTTGTGTAAAAAATATTTAGTGACGTCACGCTGTAGAATTGATATAACAAATTTTATAGGACTTACCTTCATATACATATGTTACATATTATATAAACGACTTAACATAATTCCTACCACTTAATCAGGTTTTATACATATGTAATAATTAGGTAATGGAAGCTTTTGTGTAGACTTTTACCCCATACCGTTCGCCGGTTTTTTAAATGGATTTCCGTAAGATATTTTTTTAAGTCGACAGTACACAGCCGGTGCGTGGAATTAAACCAATGGCATAGTCTATCTATTAACACTAACATATTAATCAATTTAAAATATTTAAAGTTTTTGTATTCGACTTTTTTGATTTTATATATAAGTAATCTTACAATAATTAACAAGTAATATAAAACATTAAAGCTTATTATTTAAAATTTGTGTAGTGTAAATGATAAAATAGGGATTGATCTAGATATTTCTGCAAAATCTTCTACCGAAGTCATGTCATCTTCACGCGAGAGCCTGTGGGACCTGGCGTGAAGATGCTATACTAATGATATAATTGAATATTCATAATAGAACTTAGACTGACCTGTGAATGCTGTAGCGCGAATTCGGCAATAAGGGAGTGCGCATAGTGCGCGAGCGGCGCATGCAGCGTGAGCGGCGCCTCGCGCGCTGGTGACAGCTGAAGCGTACCCGGCGCCGGCGCCGTGGCCCGCAGCCCGCTTAGCGACAACGTGCGCCGCACTATCAGTCCCGATGGACCTGAACGTGACATTATGATAAAGGCCTTGATACATATAAATACACTCGACTAAGGGTCATTAGTCCGTCATTGAGTGTGCATCTAACATAAAAAGCTAGAGTTAAATAATTTGATTAATAAAGATTTAAGATACATTATTGACAAGCGTTTAAGTTATTTTATGCTATTTTCTTTTGGTGACTATGTATGTTACGTCAATCTCACCTTTGACTCCGATAGTGACAGCGCTATGTGACACCGCCAGTACGGCACTCTCTCCGGGCGGCATCCTGGCGGAGAAGAGTCTTGCGAAGTAGAACGGCCAGCCGCGAGCCATCTCAACCGCCTGTCGCTTGGTAGCGGCCCGTACTGGCCCACTTTGCGAGCGCAGCCACGCCGCGCCCGCCCGCCGCTCGCTGGCGCTTATACGTAGCGACGGCATCGTCGATGTTATGTCGCTTACAATCTGTTGCATAAGAGATTATTTTTAAACTTACATTTCAATTAGGTGCGAATAATCTTAAGAATACAAAAATAAACATTTTTTTGACATTTAATTAAAACCCATACATTTGTCAGAGTACTTTCAAAACACAATCGATAGATTTAACAAATATGGTGGGTAACAAAATCTTCTAAAGATTAAACAGCAGTAAGAGGTAGGTTTGTGCCAGAGATTACTGGAACGTCGGTTTAATGTGACTCACTTGCGCATACAGCAGATCGAGCACAGCGGGCTCGTTGTAGGTCTCAAGCGGGGTGAACACCTCCTTGCGCACCCGCAGCTTCCACGGCACGCGCGTGTACGTGAGAAAGGCGCGGTCGGACGGCAGCAGAGCCGCGGGGGCGGGCACGTCGCCTGTATAAAAAGGATATATTTCAAATTATTTTATATTATTTCACCTAGCGTGGGACTCCCTCCAGCTAGGTGGAGTGACGATATATGCAACGTGGCTGGCAGTGGTTGGATGCGAACAGCTGAAGATCGAGCTCAGTGGCGTGCCATTGGAGAGGCCTATGTCCAGCAATGGATGGGAGTAGGCTGATGATGATGATTTCAAATTTAGATTTTTGAGCAATTACATTTATGTAGCGGGGAGAAATAGTTCTGTTATCATTTCCTGTAACTGACCTTATCTCGTTTCTGAGGTTATATAAGTCTAAGAATACTCACGTTCGATATGCTCTGTTTTGTCCGTTACATGTGTAGAAACGGAGTGTCTCCGTTCGGCTTCCAGTTTCCTGTCTCTTTCTTTCTGGGCCATGTGAGTTTTAAATGTGGGTCGCTCCGATCTCTTCGCCGTATCGTTATTTTCCGGTGGAAACACTACGTCAGAACGAGGACTCTCTCTTGCTCTGCCGACCAGCATATCCCGAGAGTTCTTACGTCCGTCGAAGCGTTCAAAATCATCGAAATAAGGAGAAGAGCGTTTGCGTTCAAAATTGCGTTCTTCCTGTTCGTTGTCTTCCTTCCGTCGTTCGGTTCTGGTGGGATGTATTTCGTATATTTCCGATGCTTCCCTACCAGAGTACGTATCCCGAACGTCCTGTCTATTGTCCACGGCGGATTCGGAATCCCATTCATCACGCCCATGCTGTTCGTTGTCGTCGTTGTAACTTCTCATATCCGATTCGTCACCCCAGTCATCTCTCATTCTCCGTTCTCGGCGATCTGCAGTTAAGAAACGAGACGCTAAATCATCGCCATGCGAGACCTCACTTTCTTCTTTTCTTCGACTACTCCAATTAGCTATAAATGCGTGTCGGTCATCTGCCTCTCGGTTCTGATGAACACCGAAAGTGTCTCTGTCCCGGCGAAGTTGGGCAAACGTGGAAGAAGCAGTATCAGGCGCGGGCGGTGGTGGAGCAGGCCTATCAGGAGGCGTCGGTGGGGACTTGGGAGGTGGTGGAGCCGGTCCTGGCGGCGCAGGTGGTAGAGGTGGTGGAGGAGCATCCCATCTCATCCCCCCACCTAACTGACGTTCTAGCATTAGTTTTCTTGTATCTTCTAATTTATTTACAGTACGCGGTGTTTCCGCAGCTGATGATGAACTACGAACGGAATGGTTAGCGGTTACTCGTTCCAACCTTTGCCTCATTTCCGAGCTCAGCTTCAATTTTCCAACACTGCCAGGAGACGGTCTTTGCGCACCGATCTCGAAGCTTCGCCTGGCAGTTCTTTGAGAAGGAGGTTCCCTCGGTGACGAGGTTTGTCCATCGATCTCGAACTCCTCCCAATCGATCCCGGGTGAAGCCTCTGAACGAGATCGACCTCGAGGCGGTTCATGCTCGATCCCATTAGTTTGGGCTTGAGGCGTATGTCGTCTTTGTATCTGACGCATTTTGAACTTAGTGAAGTCTTGGTTAATGTCCTGCCCTACCGCGTCTTTTGGCGGGGGCCATCTCCATTTACCAATGCGAACAGTCTTCGCGCGACCATACGGATCCATAAAGGGTCGCACTTCAGATGGATCGATGTCGTGGAGCGGTGGCGGCATCGGTGGGGGAGGTGGTGGGGGCGCACCTGTGGAAGAACTTTCATTTGATTCTCGTCTTGATTTCACGGTATTTCTTGGCGGCGAATGGACTTGTGCATGTACAACTGTCGATGGCCGAACTGGTGATGTGGGTGCTGAGTCTGATGACTCGACTACTTGGCCCGCGAGAAGGGTTTGCAAGGCCTGGTTCTGAGCTAACAGTTGCTGCTGAATTTGGAGATTTTGTGCCATTGCGTTTTGAAGGAAAGCTCGTTGTAAGTTTTGATGGTAAGCAGTGATATCCACTGTTCCAGGGGGAGGTAGATGCAAGCCTAGAGCTGCTGCTAATGCTTCGGGTGTAGCGGGCATAGTGGGCATGGAAGGTGGCAAAGACATGGATTGAAAGCTTAAAGCTGACGTGTTCGCGCTGGCCGCTCTTGGCGTCGCACCACCACCTTTTATGGCACCAGAAAGACCTTCACCGTCAGTTAACCGCTTCAAACTGTCATTCATGAATATTGGATCAAAGAGGTTTGTTATATAGTCATCTACGGAATCCACTGTTGATTCTTTCCTGCTAGTCTTTCCTTTTTCTTCTTTTCCTCCTCCTTTTATCAATTTCTCTATCGCTTCTGCATTGTTTAAGCCGTTCAGTTCTTCGGTGTATGTACAATTCAAGACACTATCAATAAAACGTTCGTAGTCTTTGCCGCCTTTAATGCTAGCAGCTAATGAGCGAGCATCGGACAGCTCATCTATATTCGGGTCTAGTACTGGAGAAAACAGGTCGTCCAGGAATTGGTCAACATCTGACGCCTGACTGGGGACACGGACTCGTCGAACATGCGACGCTAAACTCGGGGCTTCCGAGGTATCCGACATAGCTGAAGACCTGTAAATAAAATACAAGTATTACAAAACCTCTTCAAAACGGCATTTCAGTTATGGACTATAATACATTTTTTCCCGACTGTACCTGACACCTCCAAATTCAGAACTTTTTTCTATGTAAGCACGGCTGGACTGCGAGCCGGCTGGCGCTCGTTTGCCAGCGTATTGCGACTTGATGTATCTTGAAGGTAGCACGCGGGAGCCTGTCCCATACTCTCCTTCCATTGCACCCTTACTGCTGGCTACACTCGGCGCACCTCCTAATCTCTCAACAGAGTGATAACGATCATTGAGCCGTGACTGCGAGAGACCCAAATCGGACAATTTGGTCGGCGGTGGTGCAGGGTTGTCACCGAGAAGATTGTCCAACGACCTGCTACGGACTTTGTCGGAAGTTTGCTCAAAATATCTCTCGTTCAAGGCCGAATCTCGTGACAGAATGTCATGAGACGTCTTCCTCGAATATTCGTTGGTATGTTTGGGTAAAGTGTGGGTTTCCTCCTGTTCCATTTTCCAGTTGTATTCAGAAATGTTCTCCTCTATGGAGTCTTGAAGCATGCGCTGGATACTAGGCGAACGTGATTTTGGTGGTTCCGGCGGTGGGACCTGTGAAAAAGGTATCGAATTACTTCAGATAAACGGTTAATGTCCTTATTCGATTACTAGTCGATAAAAAATATTATATTGTAAAACACATGATGATACGTGTGTGCTTTTGTTATTAAAGCATATTTATTTTACAATATTTGAATTGATTGAACTTATTTATTTAAATAAATACAAAAATATTTGTATACCTAACAGGTTTCTTACTCTTCATCTCTACAATTCCCCTATTTTTCTTATCGGATACTATCATGACAACGATTAGATATGATATTCAGACCTAGCTTGCTCTGCGAATGTTCCAATTAGTTTTCTACTTAAATCCCCCACCTGCGGGCGCAGCGTTCGCTCGCTGTCGACGGAGGACGCGCGCGGCGGCGGTGCGGGCGCGGCTCGCGCGGCGGGCCGCAGCGGCTCGCTGCGTGCGCTGCCCAGCGCGCCCCACGTCTCTATCTCGCCGATCGCGTCCAGTGCGTACTCGCACCCCGCCCATTCTACACTCACATACATATTATTGTAACATTATTAACGAGAATCAGAATTAAAATTTAACAGTGCACAGTCGAAACGTAATCTGTTAGCGTTGTTTATGCGCATTCATCGTATGTAATGTAATAGAGAAATGTACTGTTCATTGAAAATATAATGAGTGATGAAGTAACGTTATTTGAGAAGACGTAGCGTTTATCGAGGCAAACTTTGGCACGAGAACTTAATAATCCGAGGACAAGTAATGACGATGAAAAATATTATTTTAGTTATCGTATAGTATGTAACGTATATCAGACCGGTGAGTTGGCCATTGTGTTCCATGGTGAGCGACCAGCCGGTGGCGGCGTGCGTCACGCCGGCGGCGGCCAGCGCGGCGGCGGCGGCGCGCTCGCACGTCGTCCACGACTCCACGCACACCGTGTGCACGCTCTCTGGGGGTCATCATTTAGAATATCACGTAACGAAATAAATGTATTTTTATACAAACCCAAATCGTTTAAAATGGTACGGTTAAGTCGGTAATAATAATGATAATTAATCGTAAATAGGAAATAGGTAATCGTTTAATAATATAACTACTTTTAAAATCAAATTAACCATTTAAAATATAATATTAATTCCAGGATTTTTATGCGCAAAAAAGCTTATAATTTTAATCACTACGAGACTTACCTAGGTATACATCACCGACGACCTAATATTCACAAATGACCAGTAGAACTCAAGACAAACATTCGATGCCGAAAAGGGTAGATCGTATCTACAGAGGTGTCGGGACACTAACCGTCGTAGAGCGTGAGCGGCAGCGCGGGGCGCGCGCGCTGTGCGGCGGCGTGCCACTCCAGCAGCGTGGGCGGCGCGCGGCGCGGCACGGCGCCGGCCCGCGCCGCGCCCGCCGCGCCGCCGCACGCCAGCCGCAGCAGCCGCGCGCGCTCGCGGCCCGTCGCGCGCTCCGAGATCAGCCGCACCATGTACCTGACACCGGCGGACGCTACAAATATGCTCCTCGAACGAAGCGACCTACCCGGCCGACGGATACTCCGCCGGTCGGTCGTCCTCCGTGCGGCGGGCGACCGAGTCCGGCCGACGACGGTGATAGTGAAATGAAATAATAGCAGACTTTTTTAAGCTCCCTGCAAAAAGTAAAGCTGGAAACGTATAAAGCTTTTAAGTAGCTCCAGTTACGAATATAACGACGTGCAATAGAATAACGACGAGTCGTACTTGTGCAGCGCGGGCCCCGGCTGGAAGGCGGCGAGGCAGTGCGCCAGCAGGCGCAGCACGCGCGGCGGGTTGGCGGCCAGCTGGTTGCACAGCTGCACCAGCACCTCGTCGCGCAGGCCGCGCGCCGCCAGCCCGCGCGACGCGACGTAGTCCGCCAGCGCCTGCGCACACCCGCCATTCAATTCCGAACGGCCATGACAGGGGTACTCTTTTAAATCTCTACTCTATACCATTGTTTGACCATGAACTTGGATATTTTGTTCTTTTTTCTAAGTTGTATGTATCTATTTGAAACTTATATTAAAAGTTTTATTGTCTGCAATACATAATAAATTTTACATAATATATTTAATAAATTTTAGCTACGTTAAATCGCCCACCCCTTCTTGCGCACGATATTCGTAAAAAGGACGTATAAGGATTTATTTTTAAGTATTGATATATAGACGTGTTGCATGACAGATACTGTAATATTTTATTGTTGAGAAGTGTTGCTTGGAATGTTGAGCTGTTTACTTTTTGTCTCGCCTCGTTCCCCGCGGCGGACTCGTCGCACCATCTCAAGATGAGTTTGAAAATTGCCACAGCGTCGTTGAAATCTTGGTCCCTGGTGAAAAATATACGGTAGTTGTAAGTAATAATAATAACAAATTAACGATTACTGATGTTGAAATAATATTTACAGGGATATAATATAAAACATTTTTTAAAACAATGATTTCTATTGACATTTGCCTGCCCGCGTTTTCAAATAAATTTAATACTGGATTAACAATGTATGACTGAACATATGGCTCTAAAAATTTAATCGTAGTAAATAAACAATATATTTTTTTAATACACCGGCTTACGTTTTTAATTATTACAAATGTCACTTCTAGTTCGACAAACGAGTATGTGTATCGTGTGTGTAACTAGTCAAATATGAATTAATTATCACGTGAATGAAAATATATAAATATTTACGTATTAAACATACCTAACAGCAGCTTTGGACAAGAAAGGCCTGGTGATGGGATGTTTCTTGGGGCTCAGCTGTCCCCCGTCCGCGAAGTAAACAGAACTGAACTTGGAAAACGCGAACTGCTGCAGATCTCGAGGGAGCTGGATCCGCTCCTCCTCAGCGTACACGTCGCCTGACACCTGCGGAGTTATAGTCGATATTCTGATTAGTAGTGATATTGTAGGTTAATAAGTTTTACATGCAGAAATTAACTTGGTATTTGCGAGGAATGCGCTTCCCCTTCCACTAACTGACTCCGCCTACCGCTGCCTAGAGTACGAACAGCAAATTAACTATTGTTATATTATGCTCTTGCGAGATGATGTCATACTCATATAAGGCTTAAAAGTATAATAAAACTAAATAAATGTTTTTATGCTATTTGTACCGCACTATTACGTCACCACAGCGAGATGACTAGCCAATTGCTGCGAATTGTAAGTAAATAATAAATAAGCAATTAACAAACTGTAACTATTAAATTTCAAATGTATGTATGGCCGTGAATCGAATACGGAACTCTCCGAGTAGTAGGTCGGTATAGCGACATGTACGATAAGAACAAAGTTGAGAATATCAAAATATTACCTTAGTAATGTTCCTTTCGGTGTGCGGTGGTTGATATTCGTCGATCTTGGAGAGTATGAACGCGAGCTCGGCGGGCACCTCCAGCACCTGTAAACTTTCAGCCTTGGCCTTCTGCTCGGCGGCGCGTCGTCTGAAAACAGGATAATACGTTTTAAATTGACAACACTCGGAAAAAATGTATTTGGCACTCGCCGCAATCATTACTTTTTAAAGTATATGGCGTGGCTACATTACAATAATAATGATAATTATACCATGTGATTAATACGTCCTTGAAGGCCGTTAATCAAATTTTTAATAAGTAGGTAAGGTATAAAAACATTACATAGTCGAAGCAGCGAAAAAGTATGCGGAGTTTTATAAGCAGGGTCGTAGAAGACTTACTTGGCGGCGGCGTGCTGCGCCTCGAGCGTGCGGCGGCGCTGGTCGCGCAGCGCGGCGGCGCGGCGGCGCGCGCGGCGGCCGCGCAGCAGCGCCTGCGCGCGCAGCACGCCGCGCCGCGCGACCACGAAGCGCCGCCGCGCGCGCGCGCCCCTCCACCACGACTGAATGCGCACCGTCGACTGCCGCATCTGCTCGTACCGCTTTCTGCCAATGTTACATGTTGCCTCGAAATTATTTTGCGCTCTGTAGCGATCACCTAATATATGTTGGCCACCAGTGATTGGTCTCGATCGATCGATATGCTCCTGACAGAGTTATCATCGTCATCATCATTATCAGCCTATTTCCGTCCACTGCTGGACGTAGGCCTCTCCGATAGCACGCCACCGAGCTCGATCTTCAGCTCGCCGTGTCCAACAGAGTAATAGGTAAAACTTTTGTGCTACCCTTGAAGACTCAAATATGGCTTAATCATTGTTAGATGAGAACAATATGTCGAAGTCGATGCTCAACGCAGGTCTTCAACTTGAGTAAACTCGTAAAAGTGCCATTTGGCATTCCACATAGAAAGACATTTCTGCACCAAAAGTATAAATAATGATCACTTCTAAACGTTACCTAAAATTGTGAGTTAATCAAAAATTTCGATCCAATAATATCAGCAACGATAGATAACTATAAATTTGTATTGTTTTTTATACATTCTTTAATCATCTCTTTTGCAGAATGAAAAGTGTTGAAGGCATAGTCTGTACATGGCCAGGTTCCGATTCGCATCCTTCACAGGACTGATAAGGTTAAAGTGTTTTTTTACGATGTTTCCCCGACATTTATGACAGCAATTAGTATTTAATGTTACAAACGCAGTAAAGTAAACCATACGTCCCAAGATTTGTTCCCTACAATAAAAATCCTTAAACCATCACAGCTCATCTTCTTGAACCGTCCATGCTAAATCATCACTTTTAACGGTATAATTATTGTTCAGCAAGTGTACCTGGCGATGTAGCCTCTCAAGTGCGCCTGCAGTTTGGTTGCAGCAGCTCGCAGCTTGTCGGCGCGCGCGCGCTCCAGCGCCCTGTGCAGTGCCTCGCGGACGAACACCCGCGCCGCGCCCAGCTGGAAGTCCGCTCCCACTGCAACACATTGAAATATCACCAATAAATATATTATATCATAAATCCAATGCCTGATGGGACAAGTAGAGCACACTGAGTGTAAGTAACAATGGAAAAAAATTACAATTTTTTTGTAACAAATATAATATCATATGACGCCTGTAAATTCCCGATGGAGTAGACAGGCGAGTGTACTATTCCCACGTTTCATAGCGGGAATTTGAAATATTACAAATAATTGATATGTACAAGACATGACAGATAAAATCAAGACTATCTGGGCCTGGAGAATGCATTAATTAGTTGCTGATATTAGAAAATAATAACAAATATAACATTAAAAAATAAAAAAATATAACATTAGATTTAAACATTAAAAGTATCGAAAAATGTAAACATTACAAATATAATACAAACATAAAGAACACCAATTTCTTCTAGAAAACAGCAGGAAAACAACGGTCCAGGCAAGAATTTAAACTAAGTTGAAATTAGGAAATAAAGTAAAAAATAAACTGAATAATTACAATTTTATTTTATTTAATATTTACATTTATAATGAATAATTACATTTTTATTTTACAATAATCGACCCATTTGTCATTCCACTGTTGGAATATGGGTCTCCCTCTCATATTTAGAGGGTTAAAACCATAGGCCGCCACGCTGGCCAAGTGCGGGTTGGCAGACACA
>DWJK01000364.1:0-23185 GCA_018248815.1 Croniades pieria auraria
TGATATTTAAATTTAAAACGCACTTTTGTAAAGAAGTGCGCGCCATGGATTTGAACCCAGCACCCCCGTGAGTGAGAGGCTGAATTCTTAACCACTAGGTTATCACTGCTTATATTCTACACTTATACTGTTCTGTATACTGTTTTGTATACACCAGTGAAATAAAAAAGGATTACGCTTTAAAACGCTAGATTAGAAGAAGGAAAACTGATTAAAAAAAACGATTCATTTATTAAAGTGACTCCATTTGATCCATAAAACAACTTCTTAATTTGATTAACAAAAATTGCTTATAATTAGCTCATTTCCTATTCCTTTCTTTTATGTAACCTCTGATTACTAACCTGATGAAGAAAAGAGTAACAAAGAATTTGGTACAGTGTAGATCTCAGAAATCCCCATATTTTTTAGTTTAATTTATTCTTATTCATACAATTGATTTTTGTAAGCCAGCCTATAATTTTTAAGTTTTGACACAACACTAACATGCATATTAAAAAAACATAAATTTGTGACTGCAATCCCAGAAGAGGTAGGCAGTGGAGTACATACTCAGTAGGCCTCCACCTGGTGATAGAACCTAAGATCTGATCATTAGGTATGAAGCAGACATTGATTATGAACTTAAATATGATATGAACTTAAATGAAAAAACAAAATAAGACCTCATAGATAGCTTTAAGACCTTATAGATAGCTTTAAGACCTCATAGATAGCTTTAAGACCTCATAGAAAGCAACCATAATCATACTAGAGAACACTGGAATATTATTTCATCCCTAATTTATATAATCTGTGTAAAATGAGTGTGACACATGATCAAGATGACATGAAAAGATTCTGTACCTCTCATGTGTTAACCATCACTTATATCTGTTGATATTTTGTTACCTAAAATATTATTAGTTGCTATAGTAAATTAATGCTTTCACAATATATTTATATACATAACTATACAAAGATTGGGTTAATCAATTAACCTTAACTTTGACAACTCTTGACTGACAATGGATACCAGAAATGTATCATTTGAAATAGAAAAAAATATATCAATGTTTTACTTGTTTTCACCCATAAAATTAAATAAACACTACATTGCATTTCAGAAGTTTACAGCAGTTTAAAACTGAAAAAAAAATTATCAAAATAATAATTTTAATTAAGTAAAAGCCATAATTGTAAAAGATTTCATTTTTCATTATTTAAATATATAACTTCAAGTCATTATTTTATAAAAATTAAGTTATTTTAAACAAATACCAAATTTTTAAAATTTGGTTAGACGTTAATCCATTACCGTCATCCGTTATCATCATCCATTAACAGTTGCAATATACACTCATATTTAATAACAGTTGCAATATCTTTAATATTTTGGTGTGTACAGAAGGACGATTTTTCCAAGTGGGTATAAATGGCAAACTGTAAGTCAGGCTTACATTTAGCTTAATTGATTTAATGATTCATGCCCTGCTGAAAAACTCATTTGTATATTCGGGAAGCTGTTATTAATAGGCAACAATCAAGTCGCAATGAGTCATACTGTTAGATAACAAGTAAAGTTAATTTAATGTCACATAGCCACCCACCAATATTTGCTAACAGTGGGCACCAATACACCCATAATTATGGTAGATATGAGGTTCACACTGTGGTTGTCCAAAATGTTCTTACCACTTATATGTTTCACTGCAAGACTAGAATGAGATACTATTTTACCATCTTCGCTCAGCCCTGTGAAACAGAAATGAAATAAAATTTAATTATTTTAATAAAGGTTTCACAATTAAATAATCTTTTTTTTACAAATTATCCAATTACATATTCATTTTAATAACCATTTAGGTATGTTATTGTAAGTCAGCACACTGAAGATAATTCATCTTTTCTTCATTTATTTAATAAGATAACATGAATTTTGAAACTGTAAATAAATCCTGTTCCAAATCTAATGAAAATTACTTAGTTAAGGAATAGATGTGTTGCAATTGTTAAGGTGCCAGTACATTGACTATAAAAATTGCACCTTGCTAAAAGTTTTGGTGTGCACTACAGCTCAATGTTATTATTAGTGCTGCTGTTTTGCTGCAATATCTTATTTTGTGAAACACTGCAACACATATTGCAACTGAATCATTAAGCAATAAAGTTCATAATGAACTTAGCAGGGTAAAAAACAGGTTGGACCCTGAAGCTAATGTTATAGATCCTACAGTATATTGTAGTGTATGATTGTGCTGGAAAAATGTTGGAAGAGAATATTGATACATATTTCATTAAATGAGAAACTATTAGTAGTGTACATATAAAAATGATTCTTGAATCTGTTTGATTGAAGATTACATAAATTAAGATGTAAATTATCCATAATAATTACCAGAGTATTGCAATGTTGCTCCCATTATTGAATCAATCAGGCTTCCAAGGAACCCCGCTGCTGCTCCTATTACAACAATAGGCCACTGTGGTGGAGAATATGCCAACAGAGTTTTATCAGAAAAGTATATAACGGCTAAGTAATGTGCAATGCCTATGACCAATCCTCCAACAGTACTAAAGAATGTTCCCATGAGACTAATTCCTCCATTTGTCCCCTTCGGTACTTTCTTGAAAGAAGTCACAAGATATGGGTCAGACTTGCCAAAAACTGTACCAAGCTCTGACGCCCATGTATCACCATTGCAACAAGCGAAGACACCTGAGGAAAACAATTACGACTGATATGTTTTTTAAATTACAATGTTGTTAACATATTGTGTAGATGTGCCATATCAGCTTCACAATTGATAAGAAAAAAATTTGCAATGCTCACCAATCGGTGAGCAGTGAAAATTCAAAAATCACCTCCTAAACAAACCCTGAAACCTAATGCTTGCTGCACTTGTAAATCGTTAAAGATAAAGGTTTTACGGTCAGACTTATTTATGCAGAAATTTTCAAATGATTTTAGCCATCCTGTCCTAACTTGTCCAGCATGTCATCATGGCACTTTTACTTTTAGGCTATTAATCAATTCATGACGACTTTTAGAACAAATTGCAGAGTTCAGAACTCAACTATTGCATTTCAACTATTGCACAAAGTGCAAAGTTCAACATACTTATAAATCTATTCTAAAAATGTTCCATACCAATTTTGAGATATGGTGAGCTAGATACCCTTAAATGAACTATTCATTTCTGATTCATTCTACTAATTTCGTACAGTAATTCAACTCCCCTTTTTTTAATTTCTTCTGTTTAACCTATTTGTGACACAATTTCTATTCATTGCAATGTCACATAAAATAAGTAACATACATGTTTACTTAAAAAACAAATTGATAACAATTTAGATGATTAAATGTAGTAACAACGTAACATCACGCCTGTAATACCCGAAGGGGTAGGCAGAGGAGTGTACACCACTCCCATGTTTCACCAGTTACATTTAAGTCTCATAGAATAGGTGGTGAGTCTATTGCCATACACCGGGCACTGATCCAGACTCCAAGTCACTACTAGAAATTCTAGAATTAGAAAATTCCCATAATACCTGACCCGGGATTTGAACCCAAGACCTCCCGTACAGCAGTCGCGCTTGCAACCACTCGTCCAACGAGACAGTCAATATAATACAATGTAATTGTTTTATTAATTACCAAATATAAAAAACCGAGCTTACCTCGATCATCCAGGTACTATATTTTATGTAGCAAATTATCAATGGTTGGCGTTATTACGAAACTTTTTAACGAAACATATTAACATAAAACAAGGATCAATTACCGAGAATACCAATACTAAGCCAAGATGCTCTATAATCTTTAACAAAATCTATGGGTCTTTCAGATGAACCTATGTCTAATAGGTAGAGCAGGGCAAGCTGGATGGCCATTCCTCCATTGCAAAGAACTTGAATCCAGTTTCGTTGGCCACCTGCAACCAATGCATATAAAATTATCATACAACAGTTTTATAATTGTATGAACATAAGTTATTTAAGAGACTTTGTTTCAGCATTATGTCTAATAGTGGCATTTCATATAATGCCCAACAAATATCACAAGGTAGGTTTTTGTACTAAATACTTAAAGAAAACCTGTATAAAAACTGAAAGTTTGTAAATTGCACCATTTTATTATATATTTATAATATGTATTCATTTAACAGCAATGATTTAATCGAATCATTCAAAAGGGTGTGTTTCTAAGGGTGAAATATGTGTGGTGATGTGTACTTGACATGTTATAACTTTATATTATTAGGTATACTGAATAACTTTAGCCTCCTTGGTTCCTTTACCTTCTTCAGTACCCATAAGTATGGCATGATGCAATGACACCCACACTGGATATTGGATAATAAGCAGTGAGATAACAAATTTTCCAGCATCAGTATGTGCACAGGATAGTGCCAGGAATATTTTGGACAAGTATAAATAATAACAACATCACACCTGTATTGCCCTCGAAGAGGGAAACAAAGAAGTGTAGTTATCCTATTTTTCACATATTAAGTTATTCTTCCCATAAGAATAGGTGAGCCTATAGCCAATTCCATAACTTCAACATTTAATAATTAAATTGAAAGTTTGTTGTTTCCAAAGCACATAATAAATAATAATAATAATCAACCCATTAACATTCCACTATTGGAATATCAATCTCCACTCATATTGAGAGGGTTAAGGACGTAGTACACCATGCTGGCCAAGTGCAGGTTGGCGGTCTTCACAGACCTTAGAATTTATTTATTTTTAATGAATTCTAAGGTGTGCAGGTTTCCACACGATGTTTTCCTTCATTGTTAGCAAGTGATATTTAAATTTAAAATACACTTTTATAAAGAGGTGCGCGCCATGGATTTGAACCCAGCACCCCCGGAGTGAGAGGCTGACTTCTTAACCACTAGACAATCACTGGACCTCCACAGCACATACCTTCTTTAAAATCTTCTTCAATTTTACGTTTCACATAAGGCCTGAATTTAGTTGCTCTTGAAGATGACAAGAAGAAAGTCAACAGATCTATGAAAAAACAGATATTAGCTAAGGTAAGTACAAAGGCCACAACGAAACCCAAGAGGGCCCCACTGAAGTTAACACTCTTCTTTTTGTAACCATATACAGCTATCAAAATTGGCACAAAACAAGATGTGAGCCATCTGCCGGGCGATATCACCACGGGTTCTGAAATAAAAACAAAAATATTATTTTAAATATTTCTAAGCTCTGTTTTAGTTTATACTCATACTATTTATATTTATAAATAAATATTATAGTCATAACTTATTCGGTCATGTACAGTTAGAGACCCGGATCTCCCGTTGCATATAGAGGTCAAGTAAAACTTCATAAATATTATGATAAATAATGTACAAGCAAATTACCATCAAATCCAGAGTTTTTTAATATAAACTTCGAATATATTAAATTAATAGTCCACATAGACATAGACAGCGGTATAGCTATTATACATAAAATAATTGTTAATATATGATTATTTTGTATTGTTTTTATATCGAACGTTCTCATGTTTTCTTTGCTCGATGTAGCCATTATTTCAGTGAATATAAAGATCGATTGTTAACTGTTTCCCGATAAAATAATATTTATTCTGTTTAGGAATTGCAGCTTTTTATAATTATAGAAAAAACTTAAAATTTTAAAATGCCTACGGCATAAAACCACTAATTAACAGTTAACACAGACGATACGTGACACTACGGTTTAACATATGATTTTGACGTACCAAACATGTTCAAGTAATTTTTTTTTGTTAAGCGAACGCACAGTCATTATCGCGCTCAGAATAATTATATTTTAAGCGTAACGTGTACAATTTTTAATGAATAAATAACACATTTCAGCAAGTTTTTCTTACGGATTGCTTAAAAAAACCTGTGTAGTTTTTCATTTTTCGAATTTGTTTGTTAAATAGTGCATTAGGTGGTTACGATCCTATTAACTGTTATCTGTGAATAATAAATTAAATAATTTTTATCTGGGTTCGCTTTTCGTAATTTCTGTTGACGTATGACAGGAGAACTATGAAATATTAGTCTGTGGTTATGACCGTGTCTGACGAGTGACGTTGATTTTGTGTGAACTGTTATTATTAAGAATGGGAGCAAATTATGTTTGTGTTTAGAGTAATAAAAAGGTTGGCGTAGAACTAGTTATTGTGAGCTTTTCTTGCAAATATTGTAAATTGTAATTGCAACCATGAAGCCTCTAATTGACTTCGACGAGTGCCTTAGAGATTCCCCAAAATTTCGGTATATGTTTAAATGATCAATGAAAGTTAATGTAACATTGAAAGTGAATTTTTTACGTGTTTCGTTTAATAATTAATCGATTAAACATTATAAATGTGATAGGGAGCAGCTGGAGACGGAGGAAGCAAGCATTGATGGATTAGAACAGAAACTCGACAAAGTACTGAAAACATGTTCTGCTATGATAGACTCAGGAAAAACGTATATGACTCATAGAAGGTACTTCCTAAATAATGTAAAAAATGTATTATAATAAAACATAATATGTTATTGTTTTACTAATAGTTTCAAGAACAGTGTAATGTACACATACTAGTCGTAATTTATGATTGATTAAGAACGAGTCGTTAGATGTTCGTGTTTTCTAAGTTTCTTTGTTTACATATTTGTATAAAACAAATAAGCAAATATTGAATGACATGCAATTCCATGATCAATTTAAAAAGTTTTTCTTGTATAATTGTAAAGACAAAATTCTTCATATTATTATGAATTGTGGTATTCATTAACAATGCATAATTTTTTATGAAACCCTCCTATGAAATATATTATAAATAATGTTAAAAATTAATTAGTTCCTAATACAATAATATGTCTTTGTTACAGTTCATTTACAAATGCATTATGGGATCTGAGTGGCAACTTCTCTGAGGAGCCATCAGTGATGGCCCCCCTCAACCGAATGATTGATGCTTTGCAGGAAATGAACAAGTTCCACTCTATATTGTTGGACCAAGCTTCCAGAACTATTATAAAGAATCTCACAGCTTTTATTAAAGTGTAAGTTATGAAACCTAGATACTCCTGAATATTTAGTCTTGCCATAAATATTGTTACAAAGAAAAACAACAATTTTTTATTGTTCGTAACATTTATTATTATTACAGTGTGTTTGTTTAATACATTAATATAAAACCATTAAAAATAAATTAAATTAAAATAAAAATATAAAGCTTATTCGAAGTGATCTCCATTGGCTGCAATACAGTCTTTTAAATGTTGAAGCTAGTTATTACCAGCACACCTCTTTCTATGGGAAAATTATTCACTGCCTGTAGTATGGGTTGTTTTACGGACTCTAAATTATCATGGCGTGTAGAACATGCCTTACTCTCTAAAACTGTCCATATATCATAATGAAGTGGATTTAAGATCAGGACTACATAACGGCCAGTCTTCAGCTCTGATGAAATCTGGAAAGTTCATTTCTAACCAAAATTGGGTGGATCGAGCTTTATAGCCCGGCACCGGGTCTTGTTGAAAGGACCATTCTTGGTTATTTATTGAACATGGTGTTGTTAAGGGACAAAAGCTTAAGGGGGATGTTTTGATACTTTTTGACAAAAATATGACTCCATCACTCCTTCATACCTAACACTCCACCAAACCATCACTGAAGTCGGATAAAGCCCACATTGTGCTCTGTTGACTAATTGGGAAGCTTCTTTAAAGCTTTCAGTATAAATATGGTCATTTTGTTTGTTAAAATATTGCGCAATTGTAAAACTTTTCATATCCATAAACAAAATTTTTCTGTGACCACCCTTTGTGTACCACTTAAATATGTAGTTGTTTTGATTTTACTACCCTATTCTTTGTTAAATTATCAGTTAAGAAACGATAAGTGGGTCTCTTATAGGCTGCAAGCTCTAAGTCACCTTTTAAAATATGCGACATAGTTCTAGATGTTATCTTCATCTCCCGAAATAAAATCTTTTGCTATCAGAAAGGATTTCTTCGAATTCTTTCCCTTACTGCTTTGATTGCCTATTTCGTACGGACACTATGTGGACGGTCAGATCTTTTTCTGTCACAAACAGAGGGGGCTTCATTGTACCTATCAGTAGTCCAGTACACAAACATTTGACAAATTCCAAGCATATGGAGGCTTTTAAAAATTGTATTTGGCTCCATAATTAACATTATGTAATGCAATCACAGCGATTCAGTTCTCTTTATCACCCCACTCCATTTTAATATCACAAAATATTTTACAATATATTAGCGCTAAAATAAGAAAACAATGAACAATCGTATAAAAATGACAGATTGCAAACTCAGAAATAATACTTTGTTTATTTTTAATTGTAACAGTATTTACGCCAGGCTAAGTATAAACAGTTATGAATCAGCTAAACATAACACTGTATTTTTCACAAAGTTTGTAATGTTTTACAAAGCTTTTATTGAGAACATAAATGTCACACACAGAATTTTTAAGATAACTTAACTTTTAAATCTTTTGGTTTATGAATAAATAAAAAAATTTAATATGAATCTAATTATCTTTTCTACTAAGCTAATATGAAGAGCTTGTAGTATATCTGAATGCATTGCTCTATTCAAATGTTCTTATGGAGGTGTTGACTCATTGTTAACTCATAAGAACTGCTAACTTTGTAGGTATTGTTTATTATTAGATTTTATAGGTGCAGTAACTCATCTTGTTTATATCAAAGTTCATTGCCTGCTAAGTCAATGGTGTTTGATTCTGGACTGGGCTAATTTTATATTTATAACAGGGTGATGTTATGACTGTTTTGACTGTAAGTCTAATAAAGTCTCCATCTTTATCACATACACCCATCAATGATATATATTCGATAGGACTTTGATTGTAGAGAAGTAGTGTCATTATTGATTTACAGTTCTGCTGTATGATGTTAGGGATATGATATTTAGCTGGAAAACATGAAAGCTTCTATGAATGTATAGTGTTCATGCAAGAATGTATCAAGTGGTGGACTAACCCAGGCTGTTGGTGATGATGATAAAGCTTTAAATTTCAAAGATGTAATATTCACTAATATATTATAACATGGCAAAACTTCTTGATTTCCAAACCAGGACTGCAATGCCATTAAGTGACTTCTTCAGTTATGTTAAAAGGTACTGACTGAAATATTGTGATTTCGCCAAGCTGGAGAGCGACACAGAAGGTTAAATTTGTAGTTACATTTTTTATTAGTGTGATGTGTAAACATACTTCCTGTAAACTTTTGTGTGAACTATAAGTAATATTTTGTTGCAGCATCAACACAATTTTTAAAATGTTGTTATCTGATTCATGTGTGTATTACAGATGTTGACATATTGCAGGTCACTTATCATTAGCTTTTAGCTACAATAGTGATACATTATATGATGCACTTAACATTGATGTACATGTGTAATTGAAAAGGATGTGAGTCAGCCTGGTGTGACACAACTTTTGCTTAGCGTGATTATCAGTTTGGGGAATTGTTTATTCACAGAGATATCAGAGGTGTGAAGGAAAGCAAACACCACTTCGACAAAATCTCAAATGATCTGGACATAGCTTTAAATAGAAACTCACAGGTAATAATAAGTTTGTACTTATTGTATTTTACTCATTTATTTAGCATATATTATTAATCTAAAGCTAGGTATAAAGAGTAGTCTTATCGCCTCATGACATTCCCTGCAGTTAACCCAGTCAGAGTGACAGTCAAGTATGATTGTGTAACTATGTGATAAGCATGACAAAGTCGGTGACAAGATTTTAACAGTCACAAATAAGTTGATTTCAAAGTAAATTATTATGTCTCTTTAGTGTTTTAATCTCATTAATTACAACTGATTTGTGTCAAGTTTGTTGGGTCTTCGCTTCTAAGGAGATCTGATGTGATACTTTGAAATACACATAAAGACATGTCATTGATAGATTAACATTAGGCTTCAAAGTAGCCTATAGTTAACTTTTAACTGCAGGTTTAACATTAATTTCTGTTGCTTTATTTTTACTCATCATTCCCTGCCCAGTTATTCCCATATTACATTAAAATTGACTGCCTCGTTGGTCGAGTGGTCACAGGCGCGACTGCCGAACGAGAGGTCCTGGGTTCAAATCCCGGGTCGGGTACTGTTAGATTTTTCTTATTTAGAATTTCTAGCAGTTACTCGGAGTCTGAATCTGTGCCCGGTGTACAGCAATAGGCTCACCACCTATTCCATGGACTTAACGTAGCTGGTGAAACGTGGGAGTGTACTGCACTCCTCTGCCTACCCCTTCGGGGATTATAGGCGTTATGTCACGTTCATTAAAATTTTGTTACAATCCACTTTCTATAACCACGATGTTACTGTGCTGATGTCTGTTCAAGCTTTGTTTACCTGTATTATGTGGCCATTTCGCTCTCGACGCAACACAGCGTCGTACTTTGCGTATGAGCTGTTAGAGAAATAGACTTAATGTTTATTCAATTGTCAACCATAGATTCGCAGCGAATAAAACTATTTCTCTCTTTTCTTCATTGGAAACTCAATTGTGTTTAATTTTTCGATATAAAACAGATCATACATTTAAATTTTGGTGTTTGTCCATAAAAATTTGTTTGTTCTATTTATGTTTATCAGTAAATGATCTTTGATTAATTAGACTGGTTTTTAATTGTGTGAAACATAAATGATTAACTTAGGTATATTTTTATTGTTTGATCTGTAATTACAGTTGATTATACATGTGGTATGTGGTGAACATTCTAACATCCACATTCCAAGATATTCATAGAAAAAAATCCACTCAATATATTACTTACATGTTTATATTTCTGCGGCCATTTAAACAGGTGTCAAACAGAATTGAATATTCGTAATGTAGAGATATGTACATAATTGGTGAAATCCACAATTAACGGTTAATTAATTTAAAATGACCTACTCGTCCAGGATTTATTAACAAGTAATCCTGATTGCTACGTCGAGGATTGTGGGTTCGATTCCTACCCAGGACGAACATTGCCCTGGTGGTTACTGGCATTTGTTCTGTGTATGAGTGCATATAACCATGCATTTTTTGATGTATGTAATTTTTCCGCTGCCTAGTTAAGATGATATAGGCTTTGATCTGTATTTGATCAGACGGTGATGTGCTGAAGTAGCGCCAAGCTGTAATTATCACCGTTATGATTTGGAATGGTTCACGTGGCAGGTGTCTCGCCACAAGCCAGTGGACGTGGAGGAGGTGGTCAACCTACTGCTGGCCACGCGCTCCTGCTTCCGGCACACGGCGCTCGACCACGTGCAGAAGATCACCATGCTGCAGGCGAGGAAACGCCACGAGATACTCGCTACGGTAAGCGTTTATTCGATACCGCATTATATAACCCCAGGCCTGTATTTCCCCGATAGGGTAGGCAGAAGAGAACAGTACTCCCACTTTTCATATGATATATTGCACTTGCATACAATAAACAATAATAATACGACAAAAAAAATATCGTCCGAATTATTTACTTTCGTAGGAGAAAGTGTCACAACATACATTTTTTACAAAATAGTGTGCTTTCACAGTTCGAAAACTTACTATTTTTTAATACCAATCACAATTCACACCCCGATGTTTAATAACCCATACAAAAATGACCTGCCTATTGTTTATAAAGTAGATTTCCGATTATTAATTAGATCGGTGTAATAAAAATATTTTGACATTTCGTCTGTAATGTTATTGACTAGCCTTTGGTTCAGTGCTCAATGAACAGACTTCTGTGTCAGATGTCGTGAGTTCGATTCCCATCCAAGGCAAATATTGTGTGGTAAGCACCAAGTGTTAGTTCGGTGTCTGGGTGTACGATCATAGTTCATCACTCGTTTGGTTCTCTTACAAAGGCTCTCTTCAAGCTTGCTTTGGGATCACATGGCCGTGTGTGGGGGGATGTTCCATATTTCTTCATTAAATTTTTTTTATATTTCAAAATATATTTATACTGATATTTATACATATGTACATCGTATGTGCCGCAACGGGTGTTAATTTAATATCGGAACTGGTTTTAGGCGAAACATGATTTATTGTTTAGTCATGTATAGTGTCAACGCTTGTATAAATAAATGTGCCCCATTGACACGTTTAATACGTGACCTCAGTTGATGGACTTTCAGGTAGCGAGGGGTGAGGGGTTATTGCCTAATAAAATAGTTTTCTTTATTATGTGAGCTATTGAACAATAAGAAGACAATGTACATACATACATATGAGGTATAAAAACAGATGTATAAGATATTATGCAATGCGTTTTTTCCTACATATCCGTAAACATAATGCGTTCAATATAATAATTGTGCAATTTACAATTCATTGTCGACGCAAGTGTGCACGAAGCCTATTATTTATTTCTATATTAACTACACCGGGACTAATACATGTGTGAATTTTAATATGTTATTGTGTGCTGTATCGTTTTGCTGCTGGATATGTATTACTTCTCAGAGTTAGAACGGTGAAGGCCATAGTCTGCCACGCCGGCCTCGTGCAAGTTGGCTGACTTTACACGTCTTAGAAGACGTTTAGGTCCTAAAACTAGTGAAATCTGATCGTTAAAACGCACATAATGTGGTAACGTAAGCGGTGCACGCGGAAATTGAACCCTGGACCCCTGGAGACTTAAGAGTTGATAATGATAATGGTGAAGAAAATAGATAAAATAGTTTGAACTGGGTATCTATGAAATCTAACGAGTTTGTATAAGTATGAGCGTAGTGATTGTTTCGTTGCGCGGGCGTGTCCGTGTTCTTTGTGCGTGTATGTGTGTGTGTGTGCCGAATTGAAAAAAAAAACAATAGAAATCATTAATTTGTGTCGATTTGATTCTGAGTCATAGATTCATCAGCATGTTCCCGTCCACTGCAAGACAACAGACCTCTCCAATAACACGCCATTCAACAAACAGTAGGTGTCGCGAAATTAATATTCAAACTGTTCATTTCTCTTACTCATTATTCACGACACGGCACTGACGCGCGCCTGTCGGTCCAAATGCTAAACAAATAGAGAGAAAGTGTCGTCAAGGCGGCCGCTAGATTTCGGGCATTGAAAAGTGAAGGCGGACATGAGAGCTTGTCCAAAGAAAAACTATTACCTACTTTTTCTTTTTCAATCTTTTATTCGTGAAGAAGCACGTCAGGTCTTTGAGGATAAAGATATTTTGGACTAGGTCCCTCTGCCCCTGATTCTACCAATCTCATAACCGTATTTTCAGTATCGGAAGAAACCTTCAAGAGGTATTGGTGCCCTGGGAGCTGTACAGAGCTATGAGGGATTTTTACCGCGCTAACTACTCCATGATGACCTTTGTCCCCGCTAATAGGAGGGCTCCGGGATCTCTAACGGAAGCTATGTTACCTTCTTAACGTGATTCTTCTACGGACCCCAGAATTAACGCTTTTTCCCATGCCCTCTTGTGCCAATGACGATATGCGGCACACGCCAATACTCTTTGCGGAATCGCTACATGAATGATTTGAATTCCCACGCTAGCCGCTCGCGACCTTGGAAGCCTTTTAGTCGCCTCTTAAAACAGACAGAAGATGTCGTAGCTCGTTTTTTAATCACAAGATATAGGAACAACTCCGCGAGGAATCTGCCGCAACAATGTGTAATGATATTATTAATTTTTAAATTTAACTATATCGGTTCAAATTCTTTGCCAGAGCAAATGAATTTGTAGGTTTTACGGACGCAAAGTGATCGTCACTTCCAATGAACTGCTATAGAGAACAATTTGTTTGATTAAAGCTTTATTCGAGTCTCGTTACGAATCTGTGGCAGTTGTATATAAGACACTGTATGTATCAATAAAAGAATGTTCGTAAGAGATGTACATAGACGCAATACTGTAAAGTAACATTTTATATTTAAATAAACCACGTAGCTTTTGTGAGCGTCTTAAAAATGCGACGGCTTCCATCATACGACTGGCCCGTTGGTCCAGCGGTTAGTGAATTTGGCGACTGACCTGAGATGCGTGGGTTCGATCCCTAACTAGAACAAATATTTGTGTGTTGAGAACAAAAACTTGTTCCGTATTTGGTAGTAAAAAAATGTTTGGTGTGAAATGGTGCCACAATAGTATCACTTGTTTAGTTTAAATGTAAACATATTTTTGACGCTCGAAATACTGGAAACCGGGTGTGAGGATTTTTTATAGGATTAATACAGTGTGTACTATGAAATATAACTTCATTGATATGTTAAAATATAACCCCGAGGCACGTGCTCTACGCGTCCGTCAGCTGAGCGGCGAAGCCTTACAACCGCTAGTATTTGTTGCCTCTGCCGCCGCTCACGTGCTCACAGCAATGTCGACAATACGTTCACACTCATCACCATCGTCATCAGCCGTCTCAGTCCAGTGCTGGACATAAGTTTCCCGAAAGGCAGTGCGAGAAACTGTTCTTTATTATCCCCAGTCCGCAGTCAGCGTGGGGAATATAATCAAAAACCCCTCCGAAGAGGTCTATGATAATATGATATACGTAGTGATGTAACTATGGTGTAATACATTTGATAAGTGATGCAACGGTGACCCACAAACGGGCGCCGGTGCCGCTTTAAGATCGTGTTTACAATTGCCAGCACAATTGAATATGTTCGTGGGAACAAAAAATGAGCCGAGCGCCTCTACCCCGCCGTTATCTGCTCACGGCGCGCGAGTGAACGTAAACAATGGCTAGGTACACGTGATTATGATAGTACTTGTTACATCGACAATACTTATATTATCTTTTTTCATGCAATTACAGTTTACAACTATTTATTCTTACTGACCCACTATATATCGCCGGCCGCTTCGATACAAGTATAGGTATAACGACAGTTATTGGTTGGACTTAAATCGGTTAATTAATTCTTACGAATTGTTATCACAGAGAATCTGGTGGAACCTGACGTGGTGATATACTTATTTAAGCTTTTCATTATGACACTTTGAAATAGTTTAGTTTTATAATAAAGTATGCATTTTTAATACAGTTATATTTTTTTATATATTGTCCTTTAATTGACGTAATTGGTTTCGACATTATGAATCAAAGTAAATAAATAAACCATTAATATCAATAATTAGCCTTTGCTAATGTGTGAGTTATAACAGAATTAATTGTAAGTATTATATGTTATATTGTTATCGTAGTAAATAAAAAAAAGTAGTGACAAAGGGCGAACTTAATGCACAATGGCAGTTTGTATCCAACCCGCCGGCCGATCGAAATTTGGGGCAGGTGTGAAATGAACATAAATATGTATATTAATAATAAGAATAATATACAAAGAGGTCATTTTTATTAATTTTAAGTGAACTAAACTATGCACACAACTAATCCTAACGTAAACATGTCCGTGTTTCGTCGAATCTTATTCATTTCCGGTTTTTGTACTGTTGGTGTTTTTTGTACTTCTGGTGTTTTTTGTACTGGAATTATTTGCGAGAACGGTGCTGATGTACTTCGTCGTCAGTAGAACTCACAGATATCTTTCTTAGAAGTTATACCTACTAGTTGTTTTATTGTATTCTGTTTGTTTCTATACATTTGTGTAAATGTACAGTATTTAATGGTTCTAAATTCGAAATGGAGTGCTTCGTTGGATGAGCGCAAGCGCGATTTCAAATTGAGAGGTTCTGGCTTCGTTCCTCGGGCTGGGATAATTGTGTTTGGATTTTCTAATTCTAAAATCCCAGTAGTAGCACGTAGGCTGGATTTGTACCCAGTGTATGACAATAGGCTCGCCGCCTAGTCCATGACGGGATATATAACATAACTAATGAATTGTGGTAGGGTATTACACTCCTCTGCCTACCCCTTCGGAGAAATATAGGCCTAATACTATACTATAGTTAAAAGTTTTAAAATGAATATTGCGTTACGGTGCTCAGATTGGTATATCACACGTAATAACATTATTATCACTACGCCAGGTTCTTTAAGGGGCAGTCAGACAGCACCGACAACTGTAACGCAATATTTATGAAATATAATTACATACATGCAGCAAGAATAAATCAGATGTCGTTTACTATGATACCCCACGCGCTGCCCCCCACCGCCGGAACCCAGACATCATGTCATCAGTCGCGGCCATCAGTCATGGTTTGCGGCTAAAGATACAAGTCAGTCTTGGGAACCGGCGTGCGTGTGTGAAGGAGAGTGATGAATGCACAAAAAGTCATCAGCTCTGTAAAATTCGGTGCCTACTGTCTACCCGTTAGGGACCTGGCGTGATAATGCAATATATTATTTTAGAGTACTGATATAAGAATACACAATTATATAATTAGACGTATCTCGTTTTACCCCTTTAATAACTTGCAAAGCATTTTGCTAACACTTTTGGTGTCTTAGTTTCTGCCGTCGCGCGTACGTGGGGCACACGTCAGCGCCCATACGCGTACACACGTGCCCAATGACGCTCGCTCATACAACTGCACGCGCAATACGTATGTCTACACTAATATGAATGTAAATCACGTCTACATATTATATTGAAGGCTGTCATCACCTTGATGGCAGCGTATTAATTGTCTCTAATGTCTGCCGACCCGCACTGGCCCAGCGTGGCGCGCTACGACTCTCGTTCTAAGTGGAACCAGGTTGTTGATGGTTTGTTACAAATGTAACTCGGAAGGAACTGCCATTCTAATGACACATTGCTAAAACGCATTTATTTGCCTATTTAATTTTTCATTAGTATCTATATTTATATACATACGCATGATTGTATATGTACCGGCTTAACTCACGTACGTACGTACAAACGTAAAAAAAACGTAACATCACGCCTGTAATCCCCGAAGGGGTAGGCAGTGGAGTATAGAACATGTCCACGTTTCATCAGTTACGTTTAAGTCCCATGGAATAGGTGATGAGCCTATTGCCATACACCGGGCACAGATCCAGACTTTGAGTCCACTACTAGAAATTCTAATTAGCAAAATCCAATAGTACCCGACTCGGGATTTGAACCCAGGACCTTTCGCTCGGCAGTCGCGCTTGCAACCAACTGCATATCTGCTGCAGCACATCTAGCAGCAGTGGATCTGCAACTCGCATGTCTAGCGTGAAGTATACGGCAAAATCCCTTAAGGAAGGCCCATATCTCGTAGTGGACTAAAACAGGCTGGTGATGTTTGCTGCGACATCCGTTTAGATAAAAAAAAGTAAATTTATATTTGTACAAAATTTACAATTTCAATGTCAAAATATTACTACGATGATACTAAAGATTATGTGCAGATATGTTATCATAATGTGCTATTAAAGTTTAATACACTTGTGGCAGATAGGACCTATCTTAGGAGTTACAGATCCTCGATAAAAGATTACTTATCACTCGTAATCGTTAAAAGATAACTTGTGTTTTAAAATATCTTTGCAATCGTTCAGCCGACAGCGGACACGAACAAATCATTTAGAGTAATGAGAAAATGTTTATCTTTCAATGATTTGCAAGTATTATAACATCTGTTTCTGGGTTTGCGTTTTTCATATTTATGTATAGGATAGGCTTTCGCGAAATGGCAATATACAGTAAAAAATACTAGCGAAATCAAGTCACCTGTTTAACACAAAATTGCTCTTAAGGAGCTCTCATAAATACCTCAATACATCTCAAATGTTATATTATTTACCAGTGATTTTTGACCACTTGCCAATTACATAAGACTATTCAGAATTGAAAGTGTGAGTTTCTCTATTCTGCAACAGTGCTCGGTGCAAGGAGCTACAGGCACTGAGCGCACTGCGGTTACCGCATCATTTATTTTGTTGTGTCTATGTCACAACAATCGCGTGCGATTTTTTTGTGTCACGTAAAACGCGCAGACATCAACTTGGCACTTGTGAGGAATGCGCTTCCTCTACCGCCATCTAATTTCACCACCAATACCCACCGCTCTCGCCTTTGCTGCGTCAGTTCCTCGCTATTACGTCGAGATATCGAGGTGCCCAATTCATTTCTGCGACTAATATACACATATATATCCTAGGCTATATTTAGCTTAGCATCAAGCGAGATTGTAGCCAAACGCGAGCCCAATGCTGTTTAAAAATCAGAAATTCTGTATAACTGCACAACACAAACTTGATAGCGAGGTGCACAGTTAACTTCCGCGGGTTAAACGAAGTACTCTCAGTGCGCGGTGCTCCGTCCGCGGGCCCACTTGAACTCGACAAGGTTGTGTTCGAGTGACTAACTTCTTATCTACTGGCCCATTCTGAAGGTGTTTCATTCGCAGTGCGCATCGGCGCCCAGCCTTTCGCGTCTGTTCGATTACTTCTAATTGTATTCCGTGCAGTCATACTATTGTAGTATTGACAAATTTTTAAATCAGGTGAGACTCGTCGCGATTGACCTTTAAATTACTTTATTCAAATTATATTCAATTTGTCAATATATGTAGATAAAACACGTCAGGTCTGCGAGAAAGATACACGACGCTCTCTGCTTTCTTAAAGTTTATACTTGCCTAATTTTAAATTGTGTATAAATCTTCGTAAATTTAAATATTGTTCTAACGTAAAAAAATACCTACAAATAATTGTTTGTAAAATATTTTTAAAAATAGATGTGTAAATGTATAAATACAAGAATTATGATTTAACGATAATTCAGCATGATATCATCCTTATGACTTATAAGAACGTATCTATAAGTGAAGTGTGTATAAAATGTGTGTGTAGCAAGATGTGTGTGGTTCGCAGTTCCTGTCGTACGTGCAAGCGTGCTGCACCTACTACCACCAGGGCGCTGACCTGTCCGAGGACCTGGAGCCGTTCCTCAAGTCCACAGCCGACGACGTGAGTAGAGAATATTCGTTTATTTTCAATATCAAAACTCTACATGAATTGTAAGATTATTGTATGAATATTCACAATCTTGGCAAGCGTGGTACATTCTATGCTACATCTTTCTTACTCTCAGCTGAGGTTGTAAACTAACACGAGTCTATGGCCACTGAAAATATAATATTATTATTAATAATCCTACCATGCATTCCACAAAATAATATATTTTGTCGTCAAAATATCAAATAGTTATTTTTCGCCTTGATAATTTCATTGACCCGAATTCACCGGTTGGCTTGTTTATATTATATTTGTGAATAACAATTATTGTTAGGTATATAAGTACTCTATGAGTATTCTTCTATCTTTCTATTACTGAAGTCTTTACCTCGTTTACCTTACCACGTCTCATTCCTAGAATAGTAGAATCTCATTTTACCTGATAAAAGGGTTGACGATGATTTTTCAATATTTTCTGCTAGACATTTTTCTAATTATATTTAGCACGGAATTTTATGCCTTTTATACCACGGACGCAATAGACCTTGGTCACAAAAATGTCCACGACTTATGGTCTGAAGCAGGACCATTGTTCTTCCATTGTTGAGTAGCGCCATGGGCAGTTCTTGAACATGCCAAACTCACAGCTATGTTGACACTAAGTAGCTAAATAAATACTCATGTTTAGCTTTGTGCTATGTCCAGAACACATTCAAATGTTTAGCTGACTCGAACATTAGCTGGAAAGCGCTTGCAGAAACTGCTAAAAGTGGTGCAAGATACACACAGACCACCTCGCCAGTAGTCAAAAACTCTTCTATATCTTCAGTGTTATGTCTGGACTGCGTACAGATTAGAAAATGGAGACATCATGGGAACATAACATTCCTTGATTACTCGATTATTAATGTCGAAATAAAAAAGCCCAGATCCAGTCAACTGCTCTAAAATCTCGATTGAATATCGAATGTGTGACATGATGTAATACATTTACAATATCGATTTCGATACAGTTACCGCATTTCATTAAGGTACGGTTAGGTACATTTGAAGGCCGGACATATGTACATACATAATATAGATGACTCATTAAACTCACCCATTCATTACGTTCGACGCACTAATAAATGATGAATGGAATTAAAATAATTATTTATCATGTCAGGTTCCTTACGGTGCAGACAGAGAGCACCGAGTCCCAAGTGTCTCTATCCTTGTAGACTAGACGTACTTCTCCTGTTCCCTTCTCGGTGCGACAGGTATATCTTTATGTAAAGGGGGAGGAGGAGGGGGAGGGAAGCATCTACAGACAGCTATAGCTCATACATCTACAACCTACCACTAATAGGACAACTAATTAGGACTACTAGTGACAGGTAGTTAAGTTAATCTTCTTATTCTTCGCTCATGCCCTTGTTTATTTAGGATCGGCTCGGGGTCGGCCGAGCTGCTGAGGAGGGTGGCGAATTATATTCCCACCTGAATAAATATTTGTGTGACTAGCATAAGTATTTATTTTGTCTCAGTGTAAAAGAAATATCTGTCAGCCGTTACTTACCAGGTTACCATGACCAAAAAAAATTGTTGCAAACTACTTTATGTTTCGATAATCATGTCCTAAGATATTATAAGAAAAGAGTTTAGCGTTTTCTTCAATTGACAGGTAGCAACAATGCGCAACGAGACCAAAATACTGGACAAGGAAATGGAGAACCGCCACACTATAGTGAACAGCAAGGACACCGTGATGCCCAGCTGCAAGAGCAGCAAGGAGACTGAGAACAAGGACGGTCTGCTGAACACTCCGTACCTGAAGAATAAGCCGCGGATGCAGGGGTACCTGTTCAAGAGGACGTCGAATGCGTTTAAGACGTGGAACAGACGCTGGTTCTACCTCTACGATAACCGTTTGGAGTACAGGTGAGGTGCACTCATCCATTCATACCGTATACGTAACGTGCAACTCTATACTTTCCTTCTGTAGTTCAAATGTCTACAATATCTGGTATAGGTTTAAATAGCCAATTCTTCTGTATGAGACACAAGAATCTCTTTGTTAGAACGCTTAGGTGAGCCTTTGGGTGGATCTGTAGATATTTGTGGTCTAATGACTACTAAGCACCCACACTGATTTGAAATTAATTATGCTGATTACAGACATCTTCGATCTATAAATCATAGATGCGTTCCATCATTGTTCAGCTTAAAAAACCCTCCCACGACCCGCACCTCTGTTTTCCAGACGCTCTTCTGATATAGAAAATGAATCGTAAAACTGTTAGACAAAACATTACTACTAAGACTCAAAAAGTTTTCCTTTAAGGTTAAGTTTTGATTGATTGTACTACTGTCGATTTCGACTGGAGGTAAGCTGACATTACTGAATCACTACTGATTGAGCCTACTCCCAGTGGACATTGTCGTGGCGCTCGGAGCTGAAGGCTACGCTAAAGTAGGACGCGATCGGCGCATTGGTCACGCTCTCATTCTTTAGGGTCGTCTGTGTTATGTACACGTATCATTAATAACATCTAGCCTGTATTTCCTCGGAGGAGTAGGCAGAGGAGTGTAGCTTTAATTCCACTTTTCACCTGATCAATATGGGGTTGTAGCACAACTTCCACTAATGATATATAATTAATTAACTGCAGGAAGAGAACGGGTGAGCTGAACGTGACGGTGATGGAGGAGGACCTGCGGCTGTGCACCGTGAAGCCGGTGCTGGACGGCGAGAGGAGGTTCTGCTTCGAAGTGTTGTCGCCTTCCAAGTGAGTTCATAATTTTTGTGACTTGCAGATCACAGCTACCGGTTCATAAGTCGCTTAAGGTCGGGGGATAAAAAGGTATTATATTTAAAATGTGGACATCATGTTAAGTTACTGTCAGGTTGTATTTGCTTCTCAAATATATTTCTTATTATATAATTGTACAATGTTAACAATAAAGTCAGTTTCTTCATACAATGTCAGTGAATATTATTATTAAATTTATTGTTATAAAATTATACAATTAAATAAATGTAGGCATATAACCCTATAGCGTCCAAACACAAAACACCCTGTAGAAGTTTTCTCGCTCGAATAACCCCTCGTGTAACTTTTTGACGAACTTTACGAGCGGCAGATCTTTTATTTTTACTAATAAATTATTGAAAACCCTATCACAGTATATGTTTATCTATTTTACCTCCAGAAAAACGATTCCATTAGGAATGACTTTTTCCGGCAGAGTGAAACTTGGTTATAGATTTGCCTTATCATTGGGTTGATTAAAGTCTAGAAGGTACACTCCAGATGTGTAAGGATAGAGATATTTGGAAGTACTCTCTACCCTGTAAGCTACCTGGCGGTAATATACATATGTAGTTATTCATAAAGGGTGGAATAAAAATGATACTATTGACCGGTTTTAATACAATTTATAGAAAAGAAATGTTTTTTCAGGAGTCACATGTTGCAAGCGGACTCAGAGGAAATGTTGAACTGTTGGATCGCAGCCCTGCAGAACGGCATCCGTTCAGCCATCCAGCAGGGCCAGAGCCGGGACAACCCCGACTCGCAGCTCATACTGGTGCCCGACGATAGCACGCTGGCCAATAACAAGCACTACCTGGCCAACCCCGTCATGAAGAAAGTACGGTAGGCTTCGCAGTGACCCAGGTTTTCTTTTGTATACTCCAAACATAAATAATGGGGTCATCGAAATACGTCATTAGGTAAATAGTAAACGGCTTAAACTCCGAAAAATAAGAAGAGTTTTTATTTTTATTTAGGCAGCACTTAACCTTAAAATATTAACAACAAATTATGATGTAAAAGAATGGCTGCTGGCTTGTATAGATTGGACACGTCTCGTCCTTAGGCTGCGGCCGACTGGCTCACTAGCGACATCTAGCGCCGTTACAATGTATAATACTCCAATATAAAAACTATAAATATTCAATAAACGTGGAATTAAAAATTACTAGGTACCTTCTCAAAAGTAACAATAAAAAACTAGTTTTATGATAATTGACTACATCATCGCAAGCTGACAAGATCGTTCGAATCAGTTTGAAAGAACCATAGACTAGTTCTTAAACTATGGTCATAATCGCCTATCTCTACAGTATTCGTGTCGACGAGGATACCAGCATTTTGGTCAGAAAATTCGCAATTAAACAGTGACAGCAACCGACAGCGTAAAAATCCTAGTTCATAAATAAATACTTACAACTCGTCTAAATTTCGGAAACCTATAAATTTGGCATCATCGTCAGTCTACTCCCGTCCACTGCTGGGAATAGGCCTCTTCAATAGTATGTCACTGAACTTATTCTTCAGCTCTTCGAATCCTATCACTGCCAG
>DWJK01000365.1:0-23180 GCA_018248815.1 Croniades pieria auraria
TATTCAATTAATTATTTAATCTGGTAACAGCAATGACATACACAGTAAACTTTCGAAATCGAAATACTGATGATATCGTGGTTATTTGATTTTATTGAAATTGAAAACATGTTTACCTATGGAAAGGTGTGAAAAATTCCATTACGTTAATGTTATTGGGATGTTAAAAAACATGGTCAACGACCGCGTACGTCGCGCGCGGCGCTACGCAGTGCCTCGGCTTCCTGTTTACACAATACATATTAAGCGATAATACTATATTGGATTTCGCCACTCATTCATTCATCAATTCGATTTACTACGCGATTACGCGATGCGTCATACGTCGGATTAACTAGTATCGGTTGGTTCTCACTTGTACCTGCCCTGTACAATAAATGACATTTTCTTTTTTGTTGCGAAAAACAATGATATTCCTCACAAGGTGACAGTCCCGAGCTTTTACAGTTACTCTTGCAAGGAAAATTAAATTTTACCGGTATCTTTATTTGTTCTCATTTCAAAGACTCATACTGGATTCATCGTAGGTTACCAAGCCTCAGTAACGGATTGTCTTAGCCACTTGCTATATTAAGGCGCAACCAAATTTAGCCTCATATAAAGTAATTTTTTATTACACCTTGCATTTAAAACTTGCTTTCAATCTGCTTTTTTAATTATAAGCCAGTATGAAAGTAAAATACGCGTGCCAAACAGACTCCTTTATTGGGCCAGTTGCGACCAGCATACGACAAACGCAGCAGGCGCGCGGTGCTCGCGGCGTGTGACGTGGTACGCCGGATACGCTCAAGGGCGGGGCGTACACCGCACGCCGCATCGTACGAGCCGGCGCGATACGCAGTAATACGCCCACACGCGTAAATTCGTATCTTTGTGTTCCAATAATTGTTTACGTTACGTCGTTTATTTAAAGTTTTAATTTATTTGGCACTGCGCTATTCAACAATATTATTAGATAGAGTTAGGTCACGCTGGTTAGAATCGTAATGCCCTAGCCGCCCCGTCGTCGGGACTTTTTACTGGCATGTGATTCTTAACAAAAACTAACTGTGGAACGATTATTTAACTTATTTTTATTATCCCGCGATCGGTCACGCCGGCGCCACGAACACCTCATAATTTAAACATAAGAGAAAAAGATTATTTTTCTGTTTTCAACACGATCGTCTGAGTAGCCTCAAGTGGCCAGGGGTAGCCAATTCGGTAAAAGAATGTTTGGGAAACCATGTGGCGATAACGATTGTTCCATAAGGAGCCGTCAACGTTTGTTTGGACAGTCTAGTCCAGAACGAGCACAGGTTCCGAGAAAAGCCGATATATACATAATAAGTTAAATTGGTATCGGTGTTCCAATAATTATTTACGTTACGGGGCTTATTTGAGGTTGTGATTAAAAGTACAGTCGAAACTTTTGCAAACAGGAAAATTTAAAATGATTGTTTGTGTGTATGTATGTATACAATTGTATTCTCACACCTACTCACAATACATGTCATCAAACCACATAATAACGCGATTAAATTTAATTGTAGTGCCAAGCAAAGCCAATAAATTGAAGCAAATTAGCACAAGTGCAATGTATGCATAGTAAAAAAACAGCTTTTTCTAGATTGCAGGATGACAGGAGTGTATAAGATACCTCGAGAACATTATTCTATTACTTAAATTTAGGGACTAATTTAATTTTAGTTTCGAAGGTTTTATGAAGTATGAAGGTTCTTTTGGACCTATTATTTTTTATTTTCGAACACTCAAATACGGAAGACCGAATGTACATTCGTACAATTCTTTCTGTTATACAAGTGTTCTCTGCCTGTTATAAAAGCTCTCTTTCTCTTACGTGTGAGAACGGTAACACGTACTTTTTGTTTTACACAAGTATTCATCAATGTATACCTTTATAAATCTTTCCTCTGTACTGTTTCACCACAAACTGTCACCTATTCATGCCTTATATGTTTTTTAATATCTTGGAACACCTCCACACGAGACCGTTTCATCCGAAAGTAAGAGAAGAGAAGCAAAAATAAGAGCTACATATTTTACTTCTAATAGTTTCGTTCACATAATTATATATGAACCGGCTTAACTCACGTACGTTTTACGGGTCGACGGACTAGTTTGGGACCTATACGAGATCTTTCGTCAACGGCGGGAGCTCATGAGGAAGGACCTCGTGCAGGTTCGAAACGAGTCGGGCCGTCCAGAAAAACGTACGTGAGTTAAGTCGGTACATACGTATATTTGTAAATCCAACTATATGTTATATATTTGTAATTGTAATTTTATATAGAAACACTTTTAATTGTGTATAGTTTTGCTGCTGTTGTTGTTATTGAGATTGTTTGTTTATTTGTTCGTGGAGTTCATTGCACTGGGGTGTCGTCATTTTTATTGCGATGAACCTCGTAGAGTTCTGTAAAAACCGATTGCGTGAGACGGTCTGAGCCGCGGACCTTCGCGAGGGCACGCGCGAATCGTGTGGAACCTATCATTCTCTTTAGTTTTAATAGAACAGTCGTATGATTTTTTAATTGACCTTAGTAAGCAGTTCAGCTGATAAGAGCGTCTCAAAGCAAAGGGCATGTACTCAGAAATCACTATCTTAATTCAAAGTTCAACTGAATGCGTCAATACTAACTCACACATTGTGTTAATAGTATCATTCACTGTATGAAGATAAATGTATCGTCGCTATCTTCGTTTTCATAGTAAGTGTTATGTCTATCTCATTTAAATAACAATCTGTACAATATACAAGATAACACATTAAGTAAGATTACTTCAAATCCTCCGGAGCGACTATTTCATGCTGATATTGTTATTGTACTGTACGATGACGATATATCGATTGACAGTGAACACTTTGTAAACATGAAGTTAGAGGAACTCTTCTAAAAAGCCTACGCAGCTTTTTCAATATTATATTTATTACATTTTATTTCATATTTATAATATGTAAGTTTTTAAAATATTTATTTAAATCCGCATTCGAAATAAGAAATGGCCGTAATAATTGGTGTTATTAGTGTCGTAGAAGCCTGCCAACGAGCACTAGGCTAGCAGTGCTAGGGCTAGTAGCAGACTAGGGCCTTAATATAAATCTTTCGCTTTGTGAGAGGTGAGCCGTCTCCGACAGCGGGAGGATAAGGATACTTTTTTGATACACTGAAAGCACAGAATCAGGTTCTTATCCAACACAAACTTGGGGTTAATCTATGTGAAATGTATGGAGTGAAGCTATGTTGAATGACATTTTATTTACTTGTTGTTTTTTGACGGCCTCTTAAGTCGATTTGTAGCAAGCGTGACTATGGATCAAGAGGCGCTGGGTTTGATTCCCGATTTACACAAAGTATTATCAGCTTTTTCTAACATGAGAGTCTTAGTAGTAAAACGCCATACACCGGGCACAAATTCAGACTATTTGTGCCCGGTGTAAGACAATAGACTCACTCCCTATTCCACGGTGGGGGGTATAAAACTCTAACGCTGGTAATTCGGGGCAGCGTATATTTGCCCGAGGGAGTAGGCAGAGGAGTACCTCTGGCTACTCCTTCGTGCAAATATAGGCGTGCTGTTATGTTTATTATTTTGTTTCTAAGAAACGTATCAGAGTAACGAAACAAGTTTTTTTACAGTTCTCACGGGAAGTTCGCACGTGCGCGCACCAGACTCCCTGCGCCTGGATATATTACGACACTTACACGAAAGACGTCATTCAAACATTCAACAATACGTAGTAAGTACAGTAGACATAAAGCAGTAGTCGGCATTCATACTGCTACGACAAGTACTCAACACTTGCAATTTCTTTTTGGGTTAAACTTACGGATGAAGCTCCGGGGCGGAGTGTAAACGTCTATCTTCAATTTGGTAGTGCCCAAAACAGCCCTTCTTTTCATTATTACGCTGCTACTCCCTCCCGCAGACTCCTAGATCCTTGCGGTTAGAATTTATATTTGGGAGCGGGAGACACCGTACTCGAGGTACGTGCGTGAAGAGAGCGATGAATGTAAAAGAAGCGTCTAAGGATAGAGAAATTTTGCACTGGTTGCTCTCTTCCTACTCTGGAAGGGTCTTAGGGTGACGAAATAATAATATACAATTCTACTGCACAGCATGCTACATATTTAACGTTTTGCTTTCTTAGACCTGTGAAGCTCCACGACCCAGACACCAACACTCTTTGATTGAGAGTTTAATTTCTGTTACAGTTGCAAATGCGCTGACGAGCTGGCGTGCGTGAAGAGTGAAGATGAAGTATCTAAATCGACTTACGTGTTCAGATGTAGGTCGGAGTCTGAGATGAAGGACAGCTAGCGAGAGCCCGTCCCCTCCAACCGCCTACTTCTCCACTGGCTCTTCCTTCACACTTCTCTACTCTACTCTCAATCAACAACATTCCTCCATCCCAAATGGATTGGATTGGAACATCCTTGGAAAATTTAATATCAAGAAGAGAACTATATTCTTGAGCGAATGTAGAATTGGTTGTCTGTGAATTGATATCTAACAGTTATTGTTTACGTTAAATAGCAGAAACAAATCAATAAACAATCTCACACCCTTTACCTTAGTGCATTGGCCCTACATTCGATAGCTTCCCCTGGAGTTTCTATCAAATGTATATAAAGTGGGTTAATCACGAAAATACAAAGGAAAATATAATCTGATAACATCAACGAAACGTGAATAGAAGATTTTGTTTAAAATATGCTATTCCATTTCATTCTACTAAAAATGTTTCATTTTCATTTAAAAAGAATGATAAATATTGAGGTCGTCACAGACAGCACTATTATATATCTTATTATACTGTCAGCGCAATAACACGTCTTGCTATAGCGAGCTATGTTATAGCTTCGCCTGTGACGATGAGCGCTAGTCACTGTTAGATATTTTAATGAACGTCAACTTCGATTGTTTATCTGCTTGATTTCTTTTCGATCTTCGATCTACTCGGAGTCGCATGATATTGTCCATTACGGCACGGTCTCACCTGCGACAGTACGGCTAAGAAATGTTTAGTGTAAGGGTATGTACCATATAAAGACATGGACGCAATGCAACACTGCTGTCATACGTACTTACTAATTTATGACACTTTTTATTGTAAACCTTTTGCAATGTGTGCTTACTTTTATATTTCTTTAAACTTAGAAACAGAAATCAGTGGCTTACGTTACAGATTTAACACTTTAAGTGAATACAGATGGACCGGACCACAGGGATCGGTCGGGCCCACTGACAAGTGAACAAGACTCCACACCAAGGAAGCCATGGGTTAAGGCTAGTTAGTCATTATCATGATTATGGTCTTCTTAACATTACTTAATGCCTATGTTTTATTGAAATAATATTGTTTCATAGTAAATCATAGCACATCTACGTAGATAAGTTCTATATTTTAAGCATTTCTAACGAATTATTGTCTTCATAATATTAATGAATAATTTCCTTACGTATTGTAATTTTTTCTAGTATTGGAATTAACATGGAAATAAAAGATTTTCTTGTAAATGTTGTTTCATTTTAGTATTAAGCGTGTTTCATTTGAAATCGAGAAGATTAGGTACATTATAAGCTAAGATTATAAGATTTCAAGTTACAGAAGTCTCATTTAAATTAGAGTCATCGTGAACTGAAGTTTACATGTCAAATACAAGTCTTTTTACATGAGGAAATATTGAAAAGTACATTAAATTTAAAGGATCTGTCTGTTATTTGACTTTATTAATCACGTTTGTATGTATATGAATCAAAAATCACATTTTAGAAATCACAGCCCAAATGGTAAATTATTTTCTGTTTGTTTTGATTGTCAATTTTAGGTTTTGGAGACACATTTACCGATTGATTTTTATAGACAGAAGTAAATGCCTGTCACACATGGTGTCGAGAGCCTGGTAGTTTGTATAGGTGGGTGGACCACGGGCAGGCGAGCTTGGCTTAGGCCCCTGAGGTTGAGCTTAGACGGCTTGCAGCCTAACGAACGACAACATGATTTCAATAAAAACATCCGTTAACTTTTTAGTATATGAAGGATAAAAAAAGGAATGGCTTCAAATGTTGATGCTTTAATAAATCTCATGCAGTTTTAATAAGAAATTGTGTAGGGCTAACAATAATATAAAGTACATTATTGGCGTAGGTACATACATGTGGGTATTTTGTAAAATCTTTTTACTGCGCAGTTTATTATGGAAATACTCTATCTTAACAACTTTGAGGTCTGAAAAAAAACTTTAATGTAAATAATATAATATAATGTAATAATACAAAGGCATAGTTAGTTTGGCAAGAGCAATTGATCATTAATATTATCATGACGTCACAGCAGGTCCCTCACGGGGTAGACCGAGATGTTATTATTGATGGCGGTTTTGACGTATAACACTTTCCATAATGTTGTAATTTAAAATAAATTGGCATAGTATATCTGCTATTTCCAATTATGTAATATGAGGCTCTGTTTAATTTTTAGAGATACCTAGAATAAATAATCCTGTTATGGGGTCAGTTTCTCATGAAAAACACTTGACTAAGTAACTGTCAAGTAGTTAGGAGGTAAGGGTACAAAGAATTTGCATATAATCGAGATATTAGAAGAAACCATTATACTGGAACGAACTTTAGGGATTATCAACGACAATGAGTTCACTATTACTAGACTAGAAAGCTTCTGCCACCTTTGTCCAGTCGCTTGTCTGACATTCTACAGGATTTTGTATTCTACATGATACATTTTGGAGAGTGCGCGCAAAAATTACACTATTTAATTACTTCAGCATCTTTCCTATACCGAAGATCTAGAAGCAAAGCGGTATGTAGCACAGGTTCCAATTGACGATTTGGTTCTACGCTTCTTATCCATTTGGCCAAGAAGCGGAACACCGTGCCAGTGTCTGTATTTCCGAACACATATAACCTAGAAATGTTCAAAGCAAATGGGTTTTTGTAGGCCCTCGTGGTCCATCTTAGAACGCATCTGTGCCTTCCATGTAGAAGGATAGCAATCAAAGTGTGTCCTATCATATAAAGAAAAACTAGAAGAACTAGTTGTAAAAAGTAACAAGTAATAAAGAAATATTATGTGGCACAAAGTAAAATAACTGAAATGGCGGTAAAATATGTAGGTACATGTCATACGTGGACGAACGCGTCATAAGTAGATATTCATTTCCTATACTAAACATTTTCTAAAGGACAGTAAATGTTAAATACATTACATTTAGCGTTAATTTGTACATTTACCTATAAAAGTTTTATTTTCAAGAGTTCTGTATTTAATTGAATCGTTCGTTTTGTATTTATTTGAATTGAGGGTAGGTTTAAAATCGAGATAAAACCGATTATAAAGCTTGTAATGCACAGTTGTTAAAATAATTTTACAAATACGGCACTAATAAACTTATTCAATAAAATATTTTAAGATGTCTGTCAGTATGTGTCTAAAATAATATATTATTCGATGATTATCAGCATTTATCGAATCTGTTTTTATGTGCCTTTTACCCGCGGACGTATTATACTTGTAAATGCCTTATTGGTATAGTGATTGCGGGCATGATTGCTGAGCAATCCTGAATTCGAATCCTAGGTTGAGCAAAACTATTTTTAGGTTTTTCTAACCGAGAAATTCCCCGCAGCAGCAGCAAATACTCCTCTGATATTATGTTGTGTTTTATGAACGCGAGTAGGCTCGGATAATGTGTGAACTACTTTAGTTCAGTTATAGCAGTCGTACTTATAACATGTATAGAATCAGTTCGTATATATTCCGGCTCATCGCCGGTAACATTCTTTTCTGCGCAAAATCGTACGGGTTTGAACGTAGCTGTAGTACTGGAACACACTTATAATTAATATAACTGCATCTATCATTATAATCTGCGAATGGATTCTCTACCGTTCAATAACTACAGTATGGATGAAGTGAAGCAGGTTTTTACAACAGCGAGTGAAGCTCAGCCCACGGCGACCATTGTAAGTTGTTCTGCAACGTTAACATCGCGGTACCGACTACCCTTTTCTCTCTCCCGTATAATAAATTCTGTTTCGTCGGACGAATTAGGGTATTGTTTTTATGGTATAACTATTTTAGTTCTAGTCTCATTTAAATATATCGAATGTATCTAATAAAATTAATAAACAACAACTTGTACATAATAAATTTATACTTACGGAGTGTCTGTGCGTCGATAGTGTTAACATTTTTATTGAGTTTACTATGTTCTTTGTTCTATTTTGTAAATATTTAATTTTAAAAGTAAATCAGTGGAAAGCTGTACTCTGTAGGCAGAAGCTGGATGCGGCAAGCCGAGGACCGAGAGCGGTGTTGCTCATTAGGGGGGCCAGCAGTTAACAATGACAGGATGATGATGATGATGGTGATGCAATGAAAATGTATCTTCGCAGGACAGTTTCACGCCGAATACAAGCACGATGAGCAGCTCGCTGGATAGCAGGTTCTCTCCTTCGGCTGCTCCCTTCCAGAGTCGTATAGGAAGTGACTTCCTCACGATGATGTCCCAACAGGAGCCCCGGCAGGTGGACTCAGGTAATTAATCGAAAACATTAGTTAACGATGGTGTCAAGTAATTTGTAACTTTACATTAATGAGAATTTAACGCCTTTCGAAGGCGACGTAGCTCTTGAGCATGACAAGTTTTACAAGCTGTTTTTGAAAAGAAAAGGCATGTGGAAGGAAATAATACCTTTATTTATGTTATAAAGTAGAAGAAAATGCGTATCCCCTCACTTCGCTTTAATTACAGTTATTCTTATTTGTAAACTAAAGTAATCTAACAATTGCCTACTACCTTCTAAAGACTATTTTGTCACAGCACGTTCTTAATTGTATGAGGTTGGGTGAATCATACCGAACAAGAGTGAATGTTATTTCGTTATGCAAGCTTCATAAGTTCATGAAATTGTTTATCTATTAAACAAATCGATATACAGTAACAGAGCAGAATGATTGCTGTCCTAAGATAATTATCAATAAATCTTATTTTATCATAAGTTATCTTTACGTGCCTTAAATTTGCCACCAGCGGCAACGTATCTGAGCTGCGACTACATATTTCTTCTAATCCATAACTTTGCAGGTCACTTGAAGTTAATGCTGACATGAGCTTATTCGTTTTTGTTTTAGCCTAATTAAATATCACGCTGTATATTTTCCTCCAAGGAATGGTCAGAGGAGTGCAGTACACTCTTATGTTTCTTCGGTTCCTTTATGTGTCCCGTGGAATAGGGGTGAATCTCTTGTCCTACAACGGACACAAATTCAGACTCCGTGCAGTTATAGCTTCAATATTTATTAAAAACCTTTCCTTTCGTCAGCGCCTTCTACTACGAACATCGACGACGTGCTGATGAACTTAAGACTCAACGGATCAGACTTGCTCTTTGATGACATCGAGCAGACCAGCACTTCAAGTTACTACATGCGTAAGAAGATTTTTTACGTATTTTTTTAGCTACTTCTCAGTGGACATAACTTTGACATGTCCACTGTTAAGCAGTAACCTATTTTTAAAATAGAAACGCCGAGGATCATCAACTACCATGCGAAGGAGTGTAGACGGCTATCTGTTATTTTGTCAAAAATTCAATTCAAACAGCTTTCTGTGAAATTAAAAATATTTTATATGTTAAACAGTTTAAATCACTAAGTATATAAAAGGTTTCAAACCATAAAATGGTTATAAAACTTGGCTACGCAGTAAGTAATGTAACAGAATTTTGATTGCTTTTCTTTTTTTTAACATTGTAACTGAGAAAATATCTAGAACACTTCAGATGACTGTATTTGGTTGGTTTTGATTTTAAAAATTAAGTCAGTACCTTTATGGCTGTAAATAGTACGTCAGACTTTTATTTTTTTGGATTATATGTGTCCTTCGTCTTGCTGCAATACCACAACTTTTCGCCGGTCTTTGGTCTCTTCAATGATCTTTTATCCATTTTGTATATACGCTGCAGTATGTTTGCAATATTTAGAGAATAGTTTAAAATAACGATTCTTGCAGCTGGTAATCGCGCGGAGACTGTGATGCCGACTCCCTCGAACATCTGGAGCGAGGGCCCGGCCTCCGCTGGCGGCAGGAACGGGGAAATGTTGGACACATTTGATTTTCTCGTAAAAAGTAAGTTCCGAACATAACATTAAAGTAAAGACAGAAATAGTAATAATTGAATAATGTCAAGTGCTTTGATAATAGATTCTACACAAAAACAAATTCAAAAGTACTAAATTTAGCGCTTCGTAAAAAACATCCAATGCCAACAGGTCAATGATGATAACGTCAGTGACCTGTTTCAGTCCGCTGCTGGCCATAGGCCTACCCAAATCGTGGTTTTGCTGATAACTCTCCCTGAGGATGCGGCTTGCAAATCCCAGAGGATAAATTCTCGCAATGCAATTATGATAACAACTTTTAAAAGATAAAATACGCTATGATCTGAAATATCATATCATATCAAAATATGTAGCGTAAAATAAATATGTATGATGATAGCTGAGGATGTTTCAGGCATATCGTCGGCCAATAACTACGTGTCGATGTTGACTCGCGACCAGCTCTATGTGTTGCGCGCGATTCGTCCCAGTCTCCTCTACGAGTTCCTGCAGGAAGTCGCCAAGGTGCGCAGCGACAAGCGGCTGCGGAGAGCACTACCTAACGTGAGTAATTAGTTTAATGACTATTTCATCAGCGATTTTTTGTTATTGTGTCGTCAATAATCTGAAGAATCGGGAATTCTACAAAAACTCCCATTTGTACCAGTGTCTTTAACTTATCAGTTGTACCACTGTGATTGCAAAGACAAAAATCTAAATTAAATTGTTTGTCTATATTATGCATATAATAAAAATATAACGTACGATGTATTCGGTATTAAGGCTATAGTGACTCGTGACAGAAATATAAAACTTAGTGGGCAATGCAACGGTTCTCTAAATTCAATAATTACTTTATACAATTGAGTCTATTTTACAGGCATATTTATGTTACACCAGGAATGCGCATTCTGCAAGAACAATGGCGAAAACGAAGAGTGCTACTCGTCGCATGCGTTGAAGGACTGGCGCGGCCGCGTGCTTTGCCCCGTGTTACGCGCCTTCCGCTGTCCGCGCTGCGGCGCCACCGGCGACCGCGCGCACACCATCAAGTACTGCCAGGAGAGCGTCGATGGAGGTTAGTCTTACTATTCTACTACCGTTTCCATTTTCTCTATGGCTGACATTCTAAAAACTGCATTGAAATAGTTGAAACACATGCTATTCAGTAGCACATTATTTGGCGCTGCTCCTTATGGGAAAAGCTTCAGTTGCAAGTGTTGACTGTTTTTTGTCAACATTGTAGACTGACTATGAATATTGATGACACGGTTTTAATGGAATGGAATTACAACTAGTCAGTCATGTTTCCGACACATCCGGAATCTTCTAAAAACATTTTCATATTACTTGCAATCTATTTGTGCCCGAAATGGACGTGAGATGGTCCGCACATGGGCAGCTCAATGTACAAAACAAATAGTTATTTACATCCAACATATAAAATGGCTAATACAAGAAAAAACATGAGTGGTAGTAACCACTTTAGTTCGAAGTAAATAAGGAAATGTACAACGAGGTGCATCGTGCTTAACAACAGACGAGGCTTTGGCGACTAGGCACGCGTCCAACCCGCATGCTTAGCGAGGATATTATAGGAAAATACCTTTGTATAAACCTTTGTCTAACGGTGAACGCACAGAGACTCATGTAATAATTAAAGGAATACCTAAATGTTTCAGGCTTGGATCGAGCCGGCAACCTGGCGGCGCGGAGGCGAGTGGTGGCGCCGGCCGGCCGCGCCGCCCCCGCTGCGCCCCCCGTGCCCCCCGCGACGCCCGCACCCGCCGCGCATGCCTCGCTCTGGTCCAACTTCGGCATCAACTGAACCGATTGAACCCACCGAGCGGCTCGCGGCTCACTCTCCGCTACTTTATCTCAAGCGTATTGTACTAAGTTTACCTTGCGCACTTCAACTTGTATGTAAGGCACGACTAGGCTTCTTTGTCTTTAAGCTTCCTTGTCTTTTGAACTACTAGGCTTGTTTACACGTTCAGTGCGCGTCATTTTTGTTAAGAAACAGTTTCACTTATCATTTGTGTATTCGTTTCTATTCAGTTCTTTTTCATGATTCATTTTTTCATTCATTCATGATTCATTCAATTCACGATTCTTTTTTTTTTAATGTAGTGATGCTTTTTTGCGTACGGAAGAGACTGATTTTGTACACTCAGCCCTTTTTGACATTATGTTGACTTTACTATTTATAATAGTGATTTGAACAACTTTGCAATACTACGTGTGCGAATCTCCGCTATAAGTAAATTCAAATAAAATATGCAGGCCATATTTAGTTTGAAATTACTCCACAAACACTGTTTTGGGAGTGGGTGTAGTAAATCATTCATTCTTCCGAATAAATAAAATTTTTCATTGGTTTCGATAATCTACCGTTGCCCATATTTTCGTATTAAAATCCATTAAAGATGATTTTATTATTAATACTTACATCATTAATCAGCGAACCGAGCAATTAAATTTAAAAAAAATTCTAAATTTAATGTATTAATTGTTAATGTTCCATGATTGTAAATTTAATGTATGAGAATTTCTTTTTTACCGTCCTTATTTTGATTTAAATTCTGGCAAGGTATTTAATATCAATCAATGCAGAAGAAAAATGAATATTACCAGTGAAAAATACTTTGTGTGTATGGTGTTGGGATATTTGGGTTTAAATAAATGTTTTTGGCAAATAGCACTTTTGATTTTATTATGTACCTACGCTCCAAGGTTACAAATACAATTTATAAGAAATAAAAATCTTTGGAATCTTCATTCGATTATTTATTAATAACTTAGAATAATGATTATTATAACAATATAGTAACAGAGTATTTGTAGCATTTGTAACACTTATTATATCGTTGTTACTATCGTGTATTGCCCCGTGTGGCAATGGCACTTTATTTATTTATACAACGTTATGAGGATTTACTGCATACAGAAAACAGGAAAAAAATATGTGAAACTTATAAAGCAATACTTGGCAGTTTTTAATTTTTTTTTAAAAAAAGTTCATCAAACCTTAAAACAGAGATATTTATATATATAGAGCAGAGAAGACATACGGCTGTCTGTAAGCGGCAACGTCCGACGATTAGAAAGAAAGATTGCGATCCCTCATCTTTATCTCCCTAATGACACATGACTCACGCTAGCGCTACTTGTGAGTGCGCGAGTAGTAAGAGACAGAGATAGGTAGCCTCATTTGCCTTCTCTTTTTTTTCGATGGATACATTTTAGGCTAGCTCTCTTACTCTATATATTTATATAGAGATATTACTGTCTCTATGCCTTGAAAGGAAGTTGTCAGTGTTGCCACCGTAACTCAAAAACGTTCAAATATAACCAGTATTACTCTTAACTATGTGAATTCAAATTAATCCAATTGTTCATCACTTTATATAATGATTACAATAGAATATCACCGCGGTAAGATACTTGTAAATTATAGAAATTTCTACACCATTTTTATCACTATTTCAATGGAAAGTTGGCACATCTGGACCTATTGATACAACGAAAATGGTTTTAAAGGAATCAAAACAATTCCAAACAATATACAAGAAAATTTACTTCCGTTCTTCCAACATAGCTTATTAACAATAAACATGCACTATACAAATTTATATGTCACGCCAGATCTCTTACGGGATAAGCAGAGAGCATCTTCAGTATCAAATATTACGGTCTTTACAAGCCTGACGGACAAGTTAAATTTATTTATTATTAACAGCACATTATTTACACTAGTGTATAACGTTTATACGCAGTATATAAATTCATCAAAATTACCAGTAAACAAGTAATTCTACAAGATTTTGATTTAGAAATTTAATATTTAAAGCATTACTAGTAGCACGAACAAAAATGAACACATAATAATAATAAACATATACCTATATTCACGCTTGAAGTTCCCCGAACGGGTAGGCAGAAGAGTGTAGTACTCTTTCAAGATTTATCAGTCATGTTATAGATCCCAATATGGAATGGGGTGGGCAACGCCCGTAAATACTTCTATTCATTTTTTATTTAATTCCATTCCTAATATGATGTGTTCTACACCAAGAAAACGTGTAAATAAAATACAACTATCAAAGTTTTTGTAAACAATGAACATATAGAATTATTTCTAAGTAGGCATTTTGTATTTCACTACGAGTTATCCTGCGGTTCTCACCGCTTTTTTAATATCATTTCTTTGATACATTCCTATGGAACTAAGAAAATTTTATATACCATAGCAACTGGAAACCAAGAAAGAGGAACTAAAACTGATCTTAACGCATTTGACCAATAACATTATCGAGACCAGGAAATTATTATAATCTATTATTTATAGCCATTTTTAGTAACATCATACATTACCTATTTAATATACATAGGAAACGCAACACTTCCCAGTACATAACTATCTATATACATATGTCTAAATGTACGTTAACTAACCACCGTTTAAAACAGCTAAGCAATGAAACGAGAATTATAAAGCCTTACAGAATATGCAGTAATCCCTAACACAACATAAAGCACTAACACAGCGACGGTCAATTGGCAAGCCTTCAACGAGTACGTATAAAAAACATTACAGCTAATATAATATGTCCCGTCCGCGGCACCTTGACATCTGCCTAATGACGTCACAGCGTCTAATTCGTCTGTCATTTAAAATATGCATGTAAGCGAATAAAACTTACGATTAGATTTCTTTACAAATTGTAAGAGGTACTTAGCAAAATATAAGTTTGTTTCCATTGACAAAGGGCGATATTTAATCATCGACAAAACGAAATGTGTCGGAGATGTCGAGAGCGCGCGCGGGTTACACAGGAATAATAATACAAAATATTCAAATGAGATTCAACAGAGCACATTGTAGTGTATTATATAATTTTATTACACCCAATCAACATCGGACAGTATTTCACTGGAATGATTATTAAATATTTGGATTGTGACTTGGAATGTTTAATAATTTCTCTATAGCCGTCTTGCGGCTAGCATGGCCCATGTTGCCGGTTTGATAAGACGAGCAACACGTACATTGGCCATTATTGACCGCGTGGCTATTTTCAGTTCGAAATTCAATTGAGATTAAAATTTGTTGCATCAACATTGACGACTTAGGCCAAACAATATTGTCTTTCTTTTAGCTTTAATTCTAGTTTCAACTACTCACATAAGATCAAACGAACCTCGTCTTCACCATCAACCCCTTTATCATTCTTCTGTTGGATCCGAGACCAGAATGAGAAGACTTAAGGCCATACTGTGGCACGCTGGCCAAGTACGGCTTTGCAGACCAATCTAATATTAGTTAAATTATGTGATCAATCTGCAGCACGTTGCTTACAAGTAACTATTTAATTATTCATACATCATAACACAGTAACGGTTGAATTGATATACTGATATTTATGTACTGCGGCAGCACTAACTCGAAACGTCAGTTTTACGCGGGAAATATATAAAGAGAACTTATTGTTTTCTTTATTGCATAATAATAATAATAGATGCTCAATATTTTTTAAACAATATACATAGTGAGCGAACAGTTTAATATTAAAAGCTATGCTTTACAAAACATACATTGTTTTAATATTTTTTTACTAGTCAACAACAGCTTTTGCATACGGTTAATCGATTGCCCTTACACCGTTACAATTTATTATAAGTCCCTCACGGGGTAAGCAGAGAGCACCGCATATCAAACATGTCTGTTTCAACAGACTTGAGGTTCTTTTACTTCTTTTATCTTCCAAGAATAAAAGAAAATAGATCATAAAACAGCCGTAAATTGTTTATGGCTTTTAGGAGTTTGCCAGAGAATGATATTAGCGTGATTCAATATAGCGATTCACTAGGGGATATTTATTTATTTTCAGTTAAGGGAGTAGGCACCGGTTCGAACTAATGCAGTCAATACCGTAATAGTTTCATGAGCCAATAGCATGGAGCTGGACAGGGCGGGAGAACCCTCGGCCAGTGGGAAGGGAAAGATTTATGATTCTTAGACTCCGGCCATAACACGTTCATAATTTTGAAAGTCGTCGGAAACAATACTTGTTACATTGCGAAATTCAGTTGGAAATAACAGTTCTGAAGTTCCGTGACTAAGTCCAAATTAACAGTATCGAAATTCCGTGACTCAGTCGGAAATAACAGCTATAAAATTAGGAAACTTTGTCGGAAATAATAGTTTTCAGATTCCTATACTTTGTCGGAAATAACAGTTATAAAGTTCCGAGGCTCAGTCGGAAATAACAGCTCGAAACTTCCGAGACTCAGTAATAACAGCTGTAATCGTGGTAAGTAATATGTGACAAGTGAAAAACTATCTAATTAAAATAATAATAACAATAATATAAAATCGAGTGTATATAGTGTAATCCTAGCTTAACTACGGAGGACCCTAAACGAAATTTAGTATGTCGTCGTTATCACTTGTAAACCCTATCACAGTACTGAGAGATATGCATTGTGTGGTACATCGTGGCGGCCGCTGCGCTCCGAGCTCCCTATTGTATTACACCGGTTCGTAAGCAAGGACCTCCGTACTTCAGCATTTCAAATGGGCCAAAGTACACGTCAAGGTGTGCCCACGGCGCTAGAACGCCGCATGTGTTCGAAAACAGTAAAGTAGCCCACGGCAGAGCTCGGCCACATGTATAGCTAACTTGAACCAACCCAATACCGACACGCGAAATCTTTGGTACGCTATCATAACACATCATTGTTTATAGTAAGCAAATCACATCACCTCTTACAGATACTAGTTACAACTACGGTTATAATATATTTGTATGGAAGTCGAGCGTTCACGTGCATTGGGAATAATTACATTTTCGTATTTGATAAATATTCTAATATCCAATCTTGTTTCACACATGATTCTAAACGTTCAATAACTCTTGTAGAGATCAGTTTTCGTTTGCAATAAACTATCGATATACGTATCTATATCGATGTATTTGCATCGATATATTCAAATCTATCTGTCTACAACATTAGTAATTAAAACATAAGCGTCAATAAAACATATTATTATCAAAAAACGACAATTAATTTTAAAAATTTTAAACTTTACACCGATTTCAATTTCGTTAAACACTGAATCAATACACGAAGGATTCAAAAAATGGAACGTAGTTAGATATTGTAATTTCAGATAACTGAACGTTATCAGTACGACAACAGAACGAATCTAAATGTATATACATTTACTCGTATTATATAACATATTGCGTGTTAAATAATGTTCAAGTCCGCCCTCTGGCCACAGCGCACTGTCGAGGCCCCGCCGGTCCCAAGCCCCGTCGGGTAACAGCGTAAATAATGGTCGCTTCTCGTTAGTGTCAGCATTGGGGCTAGGGGAGTTAGGGGGGGATGTATTAATAGTAATACGAAAAGCTCATCTAGGGGGGGGGGGGGGGAAGACATTCGTCCTGGCGAACGAAGGGGGGTGGGGGGTAGTCCTGGACGCGGGGGGCGGTAGGCGGGGTATCACTTTACGTCGTCAAGTGGCGCCGCGGCAGGAGCACTTCAACAGTCGCGCCACCAGTTCTGAAGCCGCCGCAGCTTCCGTTTCAGACGTCATTCACTCTGTTGCTCACCTGGAAATTATATAATTACTACTGTTAAATAAACAATCTGGGATTTAAGCAAAGCTCAAATGTCTCCAGATCTGATTTCGTGCACTACTTGCTATGCAACCTATACTTTTTAAATTTATTGTTGGATGCTATCTGGAGGGGAAATTCTAATCTAAAGTCCTGGTACCTTAACTTCCACAGCTGCTCATCGTGGGAAAACTGGTAGCACAAAAGGAACATTCCTCTCGCTAATAAATTTAATCGTCGAGTCGCCAGGCAAGTTCTCATCATATTCCTGCAACGGACCCGCCCATCTATTTCGTGATTCGGTGCAAAGAATTCCTTACATCGGTACATAGCAACGAGCACATAATATGTAACTCATGTGATAAATATTCGTATTCCACATTCCAACAGTGTAATGATAAAAGGGTCGAAACTATATATATATGATATGTAAGTGTCCGGGCGCGCTGCTTACGCGGCGGGCGCGCGCGCAGCAGGCGCTCGGGGTGCGAGTGCGCCAGCTGCGTGTAGTCGCGGAACACCTCGTGGTACGTGTCGTCGCCGCCCTCGCCCGCGCGCATCTCCTCGTTCAGCTTCGTCAGCCGCAGCCTGCGGACACGCACGCTCTCTTATACCGTCCCGGACTACGCCTCGCCCTCCCCGTGTACCCCCTGCCTCGCGAGGACTCCGCGTGTAGTAGTTGTGTGCGCTCACAGGGTGACGATGTCCGCGTTGGCGTTGGCCACGGCGATGTCGAGCGGCGTGTTGCCGTCGTTGTCGGCCAGCGACTGGTCCGCGCGGTACCGCAGCAGCAAACACACCTGCGAGCGACGGTCGTTAAAACTCTCGGCCCGAGTCTACGCAGCCTATCTAGACACGGCTACGGGTAGTAGCCATCGAAGAACAGCAGCAAGGTCTATGTACTGTAGACGGCACAATCCCGCAGTCGCCCGCTCAGCGTGGAGATTACGAAAATAAAGCTCCTTAACGGAATTTTATTTTCAGCAGTAAAGTAAAACAGATTTAGAATGATGATGATAGTGGTGATGATGTAGATGGGGTAATTACAATGATGACTGTGGTGATGGAGATATGTACGTACTAGCTAGGGTAATGATGATGACAGTGGTGATGTAAGCGACGATTAAAATTACGATGAAGATGGCAATGAAGACGATGACGGTGATACACAAACTTAAATAATGATACCTGTGCTGTATGGCCGGCTTCAGTAGCGAGGTGCAACGGGGTCTTGCCATCGTCGTCTTGTGCGTTGAGTTTGCTGCCGTTCAGTAGAAGGAAGGAGCACGCCATCACCGAGCCCTAAAAATATTTCATCGAATAACAATAATATTTCACAAAAGCTCACATACGGTCGTACGATTTCAACTCGGATGCGGCTCGTATTGTAGTGAAGTTAAAAGGAATAATATGTGTATAATAATTAGGTGTGTACATGTGTAGATCGTCGTCTCGCTCGAGTGGTAAAAAAAAATGTAAACAGCAATATTTTTTAAGCGAGCTCCAGAGCACTCCTAGGATGTGTAAGTCGTCGGGTACCACAGCAACGTAATCAGTAGCGTGTGCGGGCGTGTGCGGCGGCGTGCAGTACTCACGCTGAGCACGGCGTAGTGCAGCGGCGTGCGGCCGCGCGCGGCGGGCGCGTGCGGCGCGGACGGCGGCGCGGCGGCGGCCAGCGCGGCGCGCATCACGGCCACGTTGTGCGCGCGCGCCGCCCGCGCCAGCAGCGCGCCCGCGCACAGCGCGCCGCCCTCCGCCGCCTCTGCCACACGCACGGACGCGCTCATTTACGGTTACGATACCTCCGCCCCTCTGCGGCCTCACATTCTAACTTTCACGGCGCTAAGCTTCCAAACGGTTATGCTAATATTAGGTCTAGGATGGCTATAACGTTTATGCGATTGTGATATTGTTAAAACGTAACACCACGCCTGTGATCCCCGAAGGGGTAGGCGGAGAAGTGTAGTACCCTGCCACGTTTCACCGGTTACGTTTAAGTCCCATGAAATCGGTGGTGAGCCTCTTGCCATATACCGGGCACGGGATCCAGGCTCCGAATCACTTCTAGAAATTCTAAATTAAAAAATCCAATAGTACCCGACCCGGGATTTAAACCCAGGACCTCCCATCGGCAGTCGCGCTTGCAACCGCTCAACCAACGAGGCAATCAATATAATATTGATACTATTAAATTATTTTATGATTTAATGATATATTGACTTTCCGTCCATTAATTAACGTCCATTGATTATGTAATAAAAGTATAAAAACCGCGGACCATCGCCCGCCCTCTTACGTCTGAGCCGAAGGAAGTTTTCACAATAGTAACCATGTTACAAAATCCAGGAACAGAACGAAAGTTACTACCCACCGAAGTCGTCGTCCTCCCCCTCTGTAGAAGAGTGGTCTGAAGGTAAGCTGAGGCGCAGCTCGCGACCGGTCTCCAGCTCCGCGCCGATTTCCAGCACGGGACTGCCATCTGGAGACTTGCTCGGGCTGTCTGAAACTAGCATTGTACCATTAGAAATTTATTACAAATAAATATAAAAGTAATAATCCCTAATTGGCATAGCCAACATCGACAAGAACCCTATAATACCTATGAATAAAACAAGCCGATAATGGTAATGATAATAAAATAATAATTCTTTTACATTAACACTTTTAACTCCTGTAACTACCGGAAATAGCAAGTATATGTTTTTTTAATAGCATACTTTTTTAACATATTAAATTTTTTTATACATTTATTCTCTTCAAGTAATCAAAATTTTAGTAAGTAATAATAGTTTGCGAATAATATGCTTTTATTTCTTATTGATAGTTTATTGTTACATACTTACTGAGTCGTGACAATTATATATTTTTAATTAAATAATACTCACTGTCTGTATTACAGTTGATGTCGCTCTTTTCGTCTTTAATGGTTTCTGGGACTTCTGGTGGAGCTCGCACTCTGCACGAAACAATTTCGTGATTTGATGAAATAATCATAATTACATCGTGGGAGCGGGCGAGCGGGTAATACTAGCACGTATTACTTATACAAATTTAATTAAAAAAACTATTGCGAATCCGAATAGATTCGAATCGGCATGTGATTAGGATCACAATCGTTCAAGTGTAAAATGTAGAATCGATACGTTTAAACGAGGTACCTGCGGCGCGCGCGGCGCACAGACCAGCGGCGCGCGGCGGGCGCGGGGGCGGGGCCGGCGGGGGCGAGCCCGGCGGGCGGCGCCAGCGCGGCGGCGGCGCCGGCCACGAGGTCGCGCACGAACGACAGCGACACGTACTTGGCGCGGATCCACGCCTCGCGCACCGCGCTGCGCAACACACTAGCTCGCGGAACGTCCTCCCCGGCCTCTCGCTGCAGTGGCTAGTGAACCTTACCACTGCAGCGACAGCGATCGATCTCGTGTGATGTGATACGTTTACTGACGTTTATGTAGTAGGTATATTACTCGCTTTTACAGGTTGGTACGCGTGGTTTCCCGAATTTGTTCGATAATAGTCGGTTTATTTTTGTTATTGATTGCTAATCATTGTCATAATAAATAAAACGTGATTGTAAAATAGTCACAAAAGTGAAAGTATTATCAATAAATTAAATTTGTTAGGAGTTTTTTACTCTGTCGTCGTTAAACAATATTAAACGAAAATCAAATCAACAATATAATAAAAGTGCATAAAACTTTAATCGCACATAGATGTTGCACATACTCATTTTTTAAATATGTATTACATTAGTCAAAATGTCCTGAACTGTAATAAAACAGTTCTAAAGTTTTTCAAATCATTGCATATAACTCACGTGTCGCAGTCGGGGGTGGCTCGGGGGATGGTGGCGCCTTCCGTATTCGCCTCGTATATTAAATTCACCACCTTGTTTCCCAGCTCCGCCATCACCTAACCCAAAAATTAGATCGTATTAAATATTAGACACTAATATACCAAAAAATCGAGAATACATTAAAAATATACAAAAGTCAAGGTTTCATTAAATAATTTTTTAGTTCCCATTTGGAATGGTATTGAAAAGAAGTAATATATATCTATATAAGACTATAAAACTATTATAATATGACCAATAAATAAGACGAAAGATGTGTATAAGATATACGTATAAAAATGTATATTAGGCATGTATTGCTAGGTAGGACTGGGCGACGTGATACTCAACATGATGTTGTTGATGATGAGTTACATGATGTATAGTGTTAGCGTGTATAATGGAAGTAGTGAGAGCGGAGCTGCACCTTGATGATGTCGGGTTCCCAGTCGTCCAGCGTGAGCGAGCGCACCTTGCTGACGTGCACGCCCAGTGAGCGGTGGATGCCCGAGCACTCTGCACACACCGTTACGTTTACATTATTCAGATATAAAAGAATTGTTGTCGAAGACGATGGTGGTGCCATCTAAACCGGGGTTTCTTAAAATTTTTTCGTCATGGACCACACTATGAGAAATTCAAACATCCGATAAACCCCTACCTAATTTATATTTTATAACAGAAGTATAAATGCAGTGAAGTAGATAGTCATAAATTAAAAAAAAAAAAAAAATTTTGCTTGCGTTTCATTCGCGAACTATCTTACCCATAATTTTTGGAATTTAAAATTTTCGTGGATCAAGCGAAGTATATTACTTATAGGTTTCTAATATGGAGCTGCAGCACCTATACCATAGACGTCTTTACAGTCCATGGACCTCAGGTTAAAAGATGCTGGTGCAGGCAATAGTGTTGCCAACTAGGCAACAGTGCCGGGATTTGTTCTATAACAAGGTGCCGCTAACCACAACAAAGGACGCCCGAGTAAAATTGTTAGTTCTATAAAAACCAAGCGTCACGTGATGCGGAGGCTGTTGATGTCGACTTTGTCGAATAATTAACAAATGATTATATACCAGGTTCAATCATGAAACTATATTCAACTAGACTTCGAAATTCTAAACAAGTCATTCTAGAATTTTCTTTTAATTTTAGAGTCATGCATCAGATAACATATTTTCGATGATATCTCCAGCCTAGTGATAACGATTAGGCATCTCTAAGAAACCAAATTCATAGTCCACAAATAATCATCGTCAATGCTTGTATCGTTCCATTGTTGAACACGTTTCTCATTTCAGCTTGAGAAGAGTTAAGGACACACAGACTGCTATGCTGACATAGTGCGGGTTGACAGTCTTACTTTACCAATAACCTTAATGAGTACTCACCAATACAGAGAGTAATCCCAAGGTTGATGCTGGCCCAGCGTGGGTTCGGACTGCCGCAGTCGCAGCAATAGTTGTTCCCGGGTATGCTCAACAGCTGTTCCCATATCCTGAAATGAGCAAAAATATTAACTCGAATATGGAGTGACGATATACGCAAAGTGGCTGGCAGTGATAGGATTCGAAGAGCTGAAGAATAAGTTCAG
>DWJK01000366.1:0-23170 GCA_018248815.1 Croniades pieria auraria
ATGGCGCGCGCCTCTTAAAAAAAGTGCATTTAAAATAAATAAGTCACTTATTAAAGGGGAATTTTAAAGGGTCGAATAAAAAAAAAAGATTAAAAAAAAAAAAAAAAAAAAAAAAAAAAAAAAAAAAAAAAAAAAAATTACAATTGAAAGATTAATATTAACACAATCTCGGTGTTTTATTTAAAAACTGTAATTTTATATATCTAAATTTATATATCTTTTTACGGTGTTAGTAGAGTAAACAATATAAAAGAAACGCATAGTAATACATAAAATTATTAAGTCGATAATCGATCGGATGTACGAACGGACGAACGAATGAACGACCGAATGAATAAATGAAAGAAAGAAGAACGAACGCACACAGTGTCATCTGGTTCCAATGAAAGCAAAATACATGGTAACAAGACAGCCAACAAACACAAAACATACAGGTAAACAGAACAAACAATCGCGTTTATCACGCAAATATTTTTCCTGGCTTGCAATTAAACCCACGCTGTATAAATCAATGTTCCTTAGTTCTATAGATAAGTAAATCACGTTTCGTAAATCATTAACAGAGGATGTTTGAAAAGACATGAGTTTTTTAAGAACTTGCTCGAAGAAATATTTGGACATGTACTATATTGCATTATGAATACATTAAGAATAAAGAAATAGATATGTATAAAGGAAACAAATATGAAAAAGTCTCCAACGATAATTATCTACTCATTTTTAGAAATAAATAGTGTCCAGCAATTATCATATAATCATTTTTAAAATAAATAGTCTCCAGCAATAATCATGTAATCATTTTTTGAAATAAATAGCCTTCAACAATAATTATATAATTATTTTTAAAATAAATAGTCTCCAGCAATAATCATCTAATATATTTTTAAAATAAATAGTCTTTAACAATGATCATATAATCATTTTTAAAATAAATAGTCCCCAGCAATAATCATCTAATTATTTTTTGAAATAAATAGTCTTCAACAATGATTATATAATCATTTTTTTTAATTAATAGTCTTCAACAATAATTACATAATCAGTTTTTAAATGAACGATCTCCAACAATAATAAAATAATCATATTTTAAAATATAAATAGATAACCTGTAAAACTTCTTTTTTAGAATAAAACAGTGGAGTTATCGTATCAGAGGTACTCGCGGAGGCAGCGGCAGAGGTCTCTCATTGCGGTCAATGTTGTCGACTTCATATTGAAGGTAATCACCAATTCATCTCACTTATCAACGTACAAATGTACCTTACCCTTGTAAATGTATCCTACTGCTACGTCTCTGCAAATGAACAAGACCTAGGCAACCTAGGTACATTCGAGTTTTATAGTCGAATAATGAACCGAATTAATGCCCCTGCCTGTCACATAGATATTTGTCGTGAATAGGAATCGAATATCGGCTCATCGATCATGTATTCTTTAACAATCTAACATTCGTCAATCTGTATGCTACGATATTTGACTTCTAGATCTCTATATAATTTCTCTCTATAGATAAAGTATCCATACTACTATGTATATTGTTCTCATTTCAGTTCAAGAACATTTAATTGAATTAATTTTGCTTTCACACCTGTATTGCATTGACTACATTGTTGAATTTGGGACACCTTTAATGATAAATATAGTTTAATTTATAATAATAAGTAAATAAACAAAATTATAAAAAAATTATTATTGTTTTATTACAGATATGCTTGTCACTTATTTACACCTTATCCAATAGGAGGAATGGTAAGTTTTTAAATACCAATTTATATTTTTACCTACTGTAGAGTAACTCTGTGCCCGGTGTATGGCAATCGGCTCACCACCTATTCCATGGGACGTAAACGTAACGGGTGAAACGTGGAAGTGTACTACACTCCTCTGCCTACCTCTTCGGAGATTATAAGCGTAATGTTAAGTTTGTACAGTAATAAAAAGGCTATAATATTTAATGTTTCATAAGCGTTCATAAGTGTTTATTATTTTATTCGATAAAGTGTTTATACACATGATTATTATGTGTTGGCTTAAAAATACGTGAATTCCAAAAAAAACGTAAGTTAAGCCGGGACATACATAACAATTTAAACGTTCTTGCCACGTGCCACCGGCAGTCAAGCTAATATTATGGATGATGGATGAGCAATTATCTAGACAAAGTATACACAATTATCTAGACAATTACAGGCTTGGCCGCTAAGTGTGTATCACGTTACGTCTTTTTCGCCTAATATATTTTTGCGACTATGTAATAAGAAAGGAATTAACAAAATAATTTATTATGTTGAACGCCAGATTTATAGCATGAAAATTATTGAGACGATTCTAAGCGATGCTAAGGTTAATATAATAAGTCTTTAAAAACACATAACTATACGTTTACCTATAGATACAGAAAAAAAGCAGGAAAAGATGAGACTCAAGAACATGGACAATTGTTTGATTTTTGGTTTTTAATATTTCTATAGAAGACTACACAGCAGACAGTTATCAGATAGCGTGGACGGCGGCGTTCGCGCTCTTGAACATCGTGGTCTGTCTCATGGGCATGTGGCCGTGCTTCGCCAACAACTACCTACACTGGGCGGCTGCCACCACCTGGATCCTGCTCATAGCGCAAGGTTAGCTGTTTTTTACATAATTCGCGAAATAATAGGACATTGGAAGATTGCAAAACATTCCAATTGTCTACCCTCGGTCTACTATTAACTTTTCGCTGGTCACTGTTGCCTGCTTCTTGCTACTTTCTTCAGATAATAAAAGTTTCGTTTTTAAATTACAGATACATGAGAAGTCACAACTCCTGTATTCAGCATCATAGCTTAAGGATATTCTAAAGCAGAGCTTCAAAAATAATTATATAAACTTTAACTTTTTTCCAGGTCTAAGCGGCCAGGGTATAGGTTTCCAAAACCCAACAAACCAGGTGTGGTACATGCTCTTCATCATCTTCGTGCCGTACGCCATGCTGCCGCTCTCCCTGGGCTGGTGCATTTTTATAGGACTGCTGTCTTCTCTCTCGCACCTACTCGCAACAGCTTTTGATATCAAGGATATTATAGACGGGATTCCTGAAGCGGTAAGTAACACCTGTCACACTTTATATTAATGAAACTACGGGTATGACAGTTATTCAGTAATGTCTTGGAACGAAACAATTAATTTCATTTGTTAATTACTTGGTCTTAATTTGACTGGTTATTTTGGTCGAGGCTATTATTTTTGAAGGTGTTTCAGTGACAGTTGAGGACAATACGCAAGATATATTTTAAAATGTCGTCTATTTCAATCTTCTAAATTTTATTTTTTACATTTGTGTGTTTTCTCAAATAACATCAGCGTCTTCAGCTAGTATACTTCGGTCTGACTAGGTTATAGTGGTATTGATATCTAAGCCGTTTGTGCCATTCTTGCCTTTAATTGATTCAAATATTTTGTGACCTTCAATTACATATTAGAATTGGTTTAAAACTGCAACCTCCACATCCAGGGTCGTTCGTGCGCTATCCGCATTCTTGTAGGCAACGCTCTCCTCTATACGGCGGTGAACTTCGCGGGCATGTACACGAAGTACCTCGCCGACTGGGGGCAGAGGAAGGCCTTCTTGGAGACGCACAGGTCCATGGTGACCCGACAGAAGACCAAGAAAGAGAGTGATAGACAATGGCGGCTATTTCAAAGCGGTGTGTTATATTTTCAGTTATTTTCTGCAGCGAACTCAGATAAGCAGATGATGATGATGAGGTTATATTTCGTAAAAATATCCCTTATATAATTGATCGTAATAAGTTTGGATTCTATTTCTTGAAATACAACATCCTAAATTTAAAAAAAATTATTGAGATCTAGTTTGAACAAGTACAGCTCTTTAAGTCGATGTGAAATGGTATCTTACTGCTAAATCTTTTGTTATGATGCAAAAGATAGAAGCTATAAGGCAATGAAAACTATTAAAAAAATAGTTAATCTTCTGCATAAAGTGTTTGGTTTGAGTTAAAATCATTTAAAGTTTTTTGTGTCTTGTACAGTTATACCAGATTTCCTGGCGACAGAGATTTCTAGTCACGTGTCGCGAGTGAAGGGTGAGTTCCAGGAGCAGCAGTTCAACAACTTGTACATCCAAAGACACGAGGACGTGTCTATACTGTACGCTGACATCAAAGGGTTCACTGGTTAATATCTTTTTTCTTTTAAACTTTAGAAAGTTTTTATTTGAAATTGTTAAATATTTTATTCTCATTTTGAATATTAAGTACTAATAGTTTTTATTTATTTGTTAACTGAAATAAAAAATGTTACTAATGTTTTAATTATCGTTTAAGCCTCTAGAAACTTCTTTTTTCAGAATTATCAAGTAAATGCAGTGCTCAAGAGTTGGTAAAGCTGTTGAATGAACTTTTTGCGCGGTTCGACAGATTGGCTTCGGTAAGTTTAACACCACGTTCCACAATACTTAGTATTCTTTCTTATTTTTAATTATATAATTCAATTATCTTTAATTATGCACCATAACTAATTATCTTTAATTATATACTACAATAACTTGTATATGTTTACTGCTTATTAGATTTTTAATTTCTGGTCATAATAATTTACTTAATGGAAAATCTATGCAATTATTTCACTGGTCAATAATTCTTCTTGGTTGTTATCACTTATGGGCACAGTGATGACTGTGACGACTGCTAGACATTTATTGTATGATTAGAATACTGTGGCAAGCAACAAAACAATTCAAATGATCACTGGTCACATCACTTATGGCCGCTATGATTACTACAACTATGAAAATCTGAATCGTATCATCTACGTATTGAATCAAGTTGTATCGGTCGAGAAAGGTCTCAATAGGAGTCGCTATGTGCCGCCCAGGAGAACCACTGCCTGCGCATCAAGCTGCTGGGCGACTGCTACTTCTGCGTGAGCGGGCTGCCCGCGCGGCGCGCCGACCACGCCTACTGCTGCGTCAACATGGGCCTGCACATGATCCGCGCCATCCGCGACGTGCGATACAACGCGCAGGTACTCTCTTCCTCACTCACCTCTCTCTCCGCTCTCTCCTCTCTACTTATGTCTCTCGTTGTCTGAGGCACCTGCAAAGTCATTAACTCTCCTCTATTCATGGGTATCTATCGAACTGATTCTGTTTGTTATATTGTTTGTGGAACTTGTCAGAATGTTTTGATAGGAAGAGATCGACTGCCATTAATCTAAATCTTCAAAGCTTTGAAGTCATGCGCAGTATACGCTGCTTTTATTTTACTTCTTCTAGCAGTGGTGATTCTTTTAAATTCGATCCATCATAAAGCATTCAATGAGACTGCAAAGCACTGTCAATGTTGTTTCAGCCATATCGGTTGGGTTCGAGAACATTCTAGGTTACCATATCTAACTACAATGCAATATCTTCCAGAAGGAGACCAGGTATTGATGTATACGTAAGTTTCATTCGAACAATTCCTATACGGTGCCCATAAAAAGTGTTTGCTTCCAGGTGGATTTGGACATGCGAATCGGAATTCACAGCGGGACAGTGCTCTGTGGCGTGCTCGGGCTACTGAAGTGGCAGTTCGATCTCTGGTCGCACGACGTCACGGTCGCCAACCACATGGAGAGCGGAGGGTTGCCTGGGTGAGACAAATCTATGACTGTTTTCAAATAAGATCAGAATGCCATAACAAGCAGCGGTGTAAAGTATTCCACTGTTTAACAATCTTAATAATACCTTGATAATAGTTCAGTAATAGTACAGTTATAGAGTAAAAAAAATAAAACACTGGTAGTCCTTATAAGACCATTTTAAAATAGTGGAAGGGATAAAATCGTTTGGCTTACTATACTCGTAAAAATGATGCGAATGATACATATAGATGATTAAACATGGATTTGTTTCAGTCGTGTCCACATATCAGCTGCGACTCTTGAATGCTTGAATGGCGCTTTCGAAGTAGAGCCTGGGGAGGGGGAGACCCGCGACCCCTACCTGCGGGAGCTGGCTCTGACGACCTACCTTATCAAAACAACGGAACAGCCGAGATCCACCAAAGTTAAATCCAAGCATACGTAAGTAAAGTCCACCTAGTAATGATACGTACATATATGTATATATACAGAGAAAATAACTTCACGCCTTTAATCCCGAAGGGGTAAGCGTAGGAGTGTGGTACACTTCCACGTTTCACCAGTTACGTTTAAGTTCCATGGAAGTTAGGTGGTGAGCCTATTACCATAAGCCGGGGCGCAGATCCAGACTCCGAGTCACTGCTAGAAATTCGAAATTAGAAAAATCCAATGGTATCCGACTCGGTATTTGAACTTAGGAACTCCCGAGCGGCAGTCGCACTTGCAATCACTAGACCAACGAGACAGTCAAGATATATACAGATAAACTCATTCAAATTGTCTTATAGGGCTCTAGTTACACAGAGATATAAAACCCTTGAAGGTGTTCAGTTAAATAAAACAACCGCCTTTCTACGAAGCCAATACGATATCTGTCCAATTCGTATTTATGACTTATTATTTCTCGATCTTTCTCGTATTTAATATCTTCAAGCTATTGTCACATATTCATACTTAAAATAGTGGCGGAGAAAAATAGGATGATAATCGATTTTAAAAATACATATTTTGTTTAAACAGAAACCAAGGGCTGATACTTCAAAATGACTCGTCTCCCCGACGGCCGAGCAACGGTGTGGACGAAGAGACTGCTACCGATTGGACTCCTGAGATGCCCTTTCAAAGTGTACGATATAATTAGCTCCTCAACACGATTATTTGTAAATTAATAAGTAAATGCACATAAGAATAATAACTTTTCCATTACAATAGATAATGAGAAGTTAAAACAGGACTTTTTTCTAGTCTAATTTTATTTTAGTCCCTCGTCCATGCAGAACTTCAAAAATTTCATGGTCCATGCGATGTACTAATTACATTCGCATTTTCCTCTATTGTTTTAAAAGTAGAGTAAAACCCTTCTTCTTCTCTAATAATAAGAGTAAGACGACATCATACAAATTTTAGAGCATTCTCTTACATGATAAGATTTTTTGATTTCATCTTCATCAATTTTTTTATCACTCCACTATTGGACTCAGATCACTTCGCAGGATGAGAAGGACTGATTTAGTGAGTTTTATATTTTGTGGACATAGGCCTCCACAATGTCGGCCTATGTCCAGCAGTGGACTGAAATAGGCCGATGATGATGATGATGATATTTTGTGAGTTTACATAATCTGTATATTTTCAGTACTTCTCGAGTAACGTGGGTAACGCAGTTCGCAAACGTATCGCTAAACACGAAGATGTCGAACAAGGGCAGGAACTCGAGATTGCTACTATGACAGAAGTGAAGTTTTAATTTTATTTTTTATTTACGAAACAAACAATCATTGTATATTTTTGATACAATTTAAATTAAGTATAAATAAGATAAAACAGTGATAAATAATACACAAAACGAAAACTAAAGAGAAAATAAATTGTTAATAGATAAATTCAACAAACAAACAGATAAGAAAAAAGGTCAGAAAAAAGAAAAAACATGTCTCTTTCAAAACCGGCCATGCATTGCCCCGTTCAGTTGTTGCAAATATCTATAGTCAATAGAATGTTACCTTATTTCATTTTCCATGTAAATTAGATATAATTGATATGACATTGGCTGTTGCTATGAAATCCAAAACGACTTCCAATACCCCAAAACGAATCATTGCCATCAAATCCAAAACGATTTTCAATCTCCCATTAGGAGCACGATATAATCAACCACTCGATCGAGGTGAGCAGCAACCGACGCATGCGCGACGACTACATGAAACCCTGGTCGCTATACTTCCGCCAGCCGCAGCTGGAGGAGCGCTTCGGGCAGCTGGACGAGAAAACCTTTAAGTCCAACGTCATGTGCTGCTTGGTCACCTGGATTTTCATTCTTGCTGTGCAGTTTGTGATACATTTTAAGTAAGTAGTGGTAACATCCTTTCAGACATTTCGTGCATCACTAACTAATTATTCATTTTCCGTTGACTTTCTATGTCTTCACCATTAATATTAACTTCTGATAATATGTATATTATCATCGATTATTGCATGGGCTAATTACAGTAAACTGATCAGTTACTTAAGTGTGCTTCTCTAAACTGTCTTCGGAATTAGCACTGCATTTTTTTCAGCTGCCAGAACCTAGTAATGTTGCTATTGGTGATGACTATACCTCTGATGGTCTCATTCTTCATCGTCATGGCTGAAGAATTTCCAGACGCTATGCCGCGCCTGTCCAAGATTTCGGCTGATCTCAGCGCAAGTCGCATGAGGAGGAACTTGCATATCTGCTGTTTTGTTGTTATAATGTCTATTTCTAGGTAAATGTTGTCAATATATTTAATAACTTAATCATTAAATATATTTGTCTTAATAGTTGTTTGTTATAAAATGTAAAAAAAATTCTAACTGGTAAATCTCATCCAATAAAATATGGACATTTTTATATAAAATGTTCTTAAATAGATACTGGTCTATATAACATTCTATTGTTATTAAAAAGAAGCATATCGTGTATTTATAATTCTATCTGACTCTATTAATAATATGCTCTATTTTATTCCATGGACAATATTCAAAAGAAAGTCCACAAGTTTTTCAATTGAAAAACTTCTATTAGTTGCGCATTAAACAGCAAACATTATTGAAAATAGAGAAACTTTTTAGTCCGTCATCGGTCTGTAATCTGTTGTTGTTTCAGCACCATAAAACTCTACGTATGCCCAAAGTCGATCCGTGGCTTGGAATCATCCAATAGTACCAGTTCCAGCACTGATAAAGCGAATGCCGCGGAATGCTACAAGCCGGAATACGTTGTATTCACTTGGATCCTCTGTTTGGTGGCTCTCACCACTATTCTGAAGGTGTACTACCTCATCAAGACCTTCATTGCGGTGTTGAACGTTGTGATGTACTCTGTGCTCCTCCTCGTGTACTACAACGTTACCGAAGACAGCCCCGACAGCAGGTGAATGGGTATTTCATAAATCAGATAGCTTGTGAGCGTCATCCAATACGATATTGTTTATTGGAGTGAGTTGTGAGTGTCTTTTCAATACGTCGTTCTCATCAGCACGTGGATGGCGTGGAACGTCAACGACTTTGTTTGTTTGTAGGAATATGAACGCAAAATGTTAATGTAACAAATTCTCTGTCTTCAGCCATCTCCCATTCTACGTGCAGATGTTGATTCTAATGGTAATGTTCCTGATTATTGTATTGTACCACGCTCGCCTGGTGGAGGTGACCTCGAGGCTAGACTTCCTATGGAAGCTGCAGGCCGAGACCGATCTAGAGGAAATGAGGGACACGCAGAAGACCAATAGACATTTGCTAAAGCATATATTGCCTGATCATGTCGTCAATCACTTTTTAAGCAAGGACCGGTGCCCGGATGTAAGTTGTCAAAAATATTTCTTTTTTTGTTGATCAAAATTATACTAAAATTTTGCTACGTCTATTTGAATAATCTATCTAAACTAGAAATCTCTGGAATTTGAGCACTCTACACTCTACACTGTGTTCATTGAAGCAATATCACCAAAGTCTATTCTGTTCTGAATCCTGAAAGATTAGAGACGGCTAGAGGTCTTCGAGACATACCATTCTAATTCCCACGAGGCAGGAAGAAGCTGGTTTACGTTTCGTTTTACTGAAATGCCTTTTCCCCAGGAGCTGTACTCGCAGTGGCGCGACGAGGTCGGCGTTATGTTCGCCGGTATCCCTAATTTCCACGAGTTCTATTCGGAGCAAAAGGCGGTCGACTGCATGAGACTCCTCAACGAGATCATCTGTAATGTACCAATGCTTTAATACGGAAATATGGATCTATGTTAAGATTGAATGAGACTTGGCTATTATGAAACTAATACCTAAGCTATGGACTGATGCTTATTTTATTTACAACGATCATTTAGTAAACTGAATTAGTAAAATACAAAAGAAATTATGACGGTAATCGAACCCAACCAGAACTCGTAATGAATCACTAGTAAAGGTCCGCTTTCCGACACCAAATAATAGAGATTCTTATTGTAGCAGAAACACTACTGATTTTTTGTTATTCTGTTTCAGTTGATTTTGACAAACTCCTAATGCAACCGCGATTCAAATGTATAGAGAAAATCAAAACTATTGGTGCTACTTACATGGCAGCGTCTGGCCTCAACCCCGACCACAAGGTACGTACCTTCTCCCTTGTTTTCCTTTAGTTTAGTATCCCTACATATGCGTATACTTTATTGTTGAAAATTCATCAACTTTGAACTTCTTCCTTCTTTTCAAACACCCCCCTAATCGCAAAGAGATCTGGTGTAAAGAACTAGAGTGGAAATGCTATGCCATTCCTTGAACGCTTGAACCTTGAAACTGTATATATTGCTGTTCAAATACAAATATGCTAAAGAATAAAAATTAGTGTTCAAATTGCAAAATTGTTAGAGTCAAAAGTTTACCCACATCGAGCACGCAATTTTAATTTTTCAGCTACAACTATACTGAAACTTAATAATCGTACGCTTATTTGCTTGTTTAATAATAAAATAGTTTAAGGATTTTTTGTTTTGTAATACTTTTATGTTTAAAAATATTCCTTTAAACTGTATTCACTCCATACAGTCGGGAGACGACGACTGCGAGCACATCTGCGCGCTGGTGGACTACGCGTTCGCGCTGCGCGAGGCGCTGGAGGACATCAACAAGCACAGCTTCAACAAGTTCCGGCTTCGAGTTGGTCAGTGTTTAATCCCAAATTAGATACCGTTTCAAGTGCGTCAATATAAATACGAAGAGCGTATCATTATAAATACGAAGAGCGTATCATTAACAATTCGAAGCGCGTATCATTGTAAATTCGAAATGTGTATCATTATTTTGTGGCATGTATCAAAATAAGTTCGTTATTTGTATTCGAATTCGTGCTGTGTATTGTTAAATGTTCATATACTAAATTATTAATCCTCATAACATTGTTTACGTCGTTACAAATTCGTTGTATCTATCACTATAAATTCGTGGTACGTATCATTCCCAGTTTGAAGTGTGTATCATTATAAAATTGCAGTATGCACTTGTATACAGCATGATAAGTTCTAGAACCTCCTATACACCGTTCATCGGCAGAAGTGCATCCACGGCTTTGTTCAGGTTTCAATAACGTCGGTACACATTATGTAAATACATAAAGTCTCAATTTTTATTATCTATCTACATTAAATCCTCGAAGGTGACAACGCTTTTGCATTCGATCTTCAGAAGGAATTTAGTTAAGGTTGTTATACGTATTAAATGAAAAATAAGTTGTGTAAATTGTGAAGTTGGCAGAAACGGTTGGTCTGGTCTGGTTTAGTTATAGGAATGAATATAATTGTGTCAGGTATCAGCTGCGGTCCGCTGGTAGGAGGGGTGATAGGGGCTCGGAAGCCCGTGTTCGACATCTGGGGGAACACCGTGAACGAAGCCTCGCGCATGGAGAGCACTGGCGCTCTGGACCGGATACAGGTCACCAAGTACACCAAACAGGTGCTTATGCCTTCTATTTGTACCTACTGTGTTTTATATTTCTACCTAACTGAAAGTTGAGTTCGCTCATGTATATTTTCTCATAGTAGTAAAACGTAAAAGTAGTAAAAATAGTGTGTATACTCCAGTTTGTATGAGAAAAAGGTTACGAGTGTTTGCAGAATTTTTATATTTCCGGTAGATCTTCTGATCTACCGGAAATAATAAAAGTAATTTAGTGGAATGAAAAGAAAATGTATCGAAATTTTTTCGATTTTAAACACAGACTTTTTGCTAAAATTTTTCGAAAGAACTATTCATTTTAAGAGCAAGTGTGCTCGTAAATAAGTAACTGAATTAGTAGGTGCTAGAATTTCTAACAATGCCATGGATATTTTATTACGCAGGTGCTCATTGATATTATTCTAGCATATAATTATGTGGCACAAACTTTAGTAGCTGGCTTATAATAATAATACAATAGAAAAACGACCGGCGATTACGGAATATGAACCTGAGACTGCAGGACACATGTACGGTAACAGTAGTTCCGCAATGTTGGCGTATGGTGGGAAAGAGGTTTAAAGACTAGGTCGTGCAGGTGCTGGAGGTGCGCGGCTACGGGCTGGAGGCGCGCGGCGCGGTGGCCGTGAAGGGCAAGGGGCGCATGGAGACGTGGTGGGTGCGGCGGCGCCGCGCCCCGCGCGCCCGCGCCGCGCCCGCGCCGGCGCACGCGCGCTCGCTGGCCGCGCTCGTGTACTCCATGCTGCAGGCGCGCCGCCGCATCTACACGCACCCGCTCGACCAGCCCGCTGCCGGTAAGTATCTTTACTTCGCATCCTGCAACTTCCCATATATATTCATTATCATCCCTTTTTCATTTCCTTCAATAAAATGTGACTAGAAATCAGCGTCACACAAAATAAATTAAAGCATCCTTAAGAATTATTAGATGTTTGATAAAGTAAAAATTCAGTGGCGTTTATTATGTTCAGTTAGAAGATAATGATCGCCGTCATCATCTCATCGCCACTATCATCTTAAACAAAACAAAATAGTTATTAAAATTCACTTTCGTCATACGTACGGTGAAACTTTAATTGCCTATAACGAAAGTATTTCACGTGACATATTAGTGAAAGACTCGAACTCTTCGCTCCCAGCAGGTCGCGCGGGCGGCGGGTACGCGCGCGGCTCCGAGCTGCGGCGCGCGCGCACGCGACACGCGCACTCCGGGTACGTCACCTCTGCCTAGCCCTTACCGACCGCGACATGTCATTCTACCATACTTCTATTTTGACCTTCTGCCACTTGTTTTACGCCTTCTTTATTCTTCCTGTTGTATTGGTGAATGCGACTCACTAGTGTTATGCGCATAATTGTGAAAAGATACTTAATGCTTACGTTCGAAAATTTAAACGCGTTTACACCCGCTCGGCACATCCTTCTATATACATATATACAAACACGAAGTTCAGGTCCATTATGGGTATCCCAGAAGAGTACGAAGAATATTTTTTCTTTCCTAAGATTAGAAAGTTTTTGTGTCTATATTCACATGAATTACTAAAAACTGAAAGTCAGCATTAGTGTCAATTATTTAGCTTACTGACAGCAATACAAATATTGTTCAGTTGATATTTTAAAAGATAAACTGTTCAAAACGCTGTAACTAAAGTAATTCACTTTAATGTGCATAACAGTAACGACAAAGCGATCGGTGGGCGCCAGCATTCCAGCAGCATGGTGGTGCGGCGGCCCGACATGGCGCCTCCACTAGTGGGCAGCCGCTCCGCGCCCCACACCCCCACTGCGCCGCGGCCCTCCCCCGACAACCCAGAGCCACCCCCCAAGCTAGGCATCAGCGCCAGACTGAAAGCGGCCAGCTTTTCCTACCGAACAAGACCGAACAGAGAAAAGTCCCCCAAGGTGCAGGACACCGCGCTGGCCAACGGGACCCCGGGCTCCTTCCGCTTCCGATCCGTTACCACGGCATCGTTCTTCCGAAGCCGAAAGGAGAGGAAGAAGGAGAATAAAGAAGCGAACGAACCGGTGAAGGAGAATGGTGACTCGCTCACGACTCGAATGTGAACTGACGTGTGTGAGTTCGAACATACCATGTTAGATTTGGAATTAGACTCGCTTTAGTAATCTCAAATACACAAATAAATCTCTTCGTTACGAACTATGCACAAAACAGAAAATCTAATTTATTTTTGCCGCATGTGGCCGCTGCCCGCTCTTTTTCTACTCCTTCACTCGAAAATAGACTAAAATTTGTGTATTCGGGATTCATTCCACAACTGAGGATCACACACTCGGAGGGACAGGGTTGACACGAGGAGAAAGCTGTATGGGAATATATGAAATCGCACTTCAAGTGATTTTAGTTTATAAGACAAATTACTATGTTAGTAATACACCAAAACGGGTTACTTTAGATATAAAAATGAGATCTTATGACAATCTCAACTCTCTTACTATTAAATGTTACGTGAGTATCAAATTATTATAAATATGATGAGGTGATGTACCGCTTTTATTCGCGTTTTTTTAATATAACCCGACCTCGCTGCGTTCGGCGGGAGCTTACGCAGAAGGATCTCTGATAAATCCGACACTAGTCAGGCAAATTTAATAAACCATTTGTAATTTAAGCCGGCTTAATTTCATCATCTCGGTACATCGTATGTATTTATTTTACATTTTATCAAAGTATTTATAAATATATTAGTTATATAGAAGTAGTATTAAGCACAACAACAAATTGATTAGGTATTAAATACATCGTAACGGTTTAAAGGACACAGCACAAAACATTACAAATTAATGTAAATATATTACAATGTAAGTAACACAAGTCTCTAGCTACTACATAGTTCATGTGTATTTTAGAAATTTGCCGTATTCCGTAGTGTTTAACATTTAATAGGCGTAAATACTAAATACTGTCACTGTGCTGTACAGAATTACTTGACGCTTATCATATCTATTAATTACAGTCGCTTGCAGAGTGCAGGCTGAGAGTATTGAGTGCCAAATATATCTTTCCTTGCAGGCCTGACAGGCTTTTTGTATATTTGACTCTGTATTATCTGAATGCTTATCTTACTATATTTTTGTTAAAAATAAAAAAATATATATTACGTAGGTATACCTAAGTATTACATCGTTATGTGTGTTACAGTTTTTTTTCAATAATGAGTATTTTATTAAAATTTAAAATCGTTAATCACGTTCGTACCTAACTGTTTTTAGATTATAAAAAAAATATTGAGAAATTAAATTTATATTGAACAATACATATATTCCACTAAGAGATTAGAAGGAAATGTGTTTGGGCTGTAACAAGCCCTAACGTCATGTAGCAATTAAACTATATTATTTTTGCTATAAAAAAAAATTCTGAAATATTTTTAAAAAAAATTAATATCATTCATAGAAAATATCTCACCTGCTATATGCCAAAAGTATTATAGGAACAATACACTAAAATAAGTTATTTATGTTATGAAAAATATATTATATTATATTATGAAAAATTACAGCTATTTAATGTTTTTCATCTATGTATGTATTGGTGTTCAGTGTTCGTAATTGAATGTTTTATATTGGAATAAAAAGGGGTGAAAACGTAAACGCTAAAGTAGTATTTAGAGACATATAGTAAAGTAAGAAAATTAATATGTAAATCGATATAGTTGCAACAAACAGAATATTCCATTATTTTTTAAAAACTCCTAAAATTGTTCTTGAATATTCATATTTTAAGACATGTCAACATTGTGCACAAAACGTCATCAATTCGAGAATCAACCGCGCCGTTTGTAAGTTTATACGTTTTTTTTAAATTGTACCTGTTACCAATGATCAGCCTCCTTTTACTGGTAACATTGGATTTATAGTTGGAACAACAGGTAAATTTTCAGGTGGTGTTAGTCTTTATAACATCATCGTCGATCAGATAATTGGTAAATGATATGTGTAATAATGTGTTGTCGCCAATAGGCGACGATTTTTAAAGGAATAACTAGGACAATTGTCCTAGTTATTTCTTTAAAAATCTTCCATTATTTTTAAACGGGTACGAGAAAATGCCATTTATTGTAACGTATAATCGGTATGACAATTTTATTGTTAAAATTGAACAATTCTCTAGTTTGTCTCGAAGACATAGAATTGACGCGTATTTTGTTTTAAATGTTAATAGTATAGTTGTAAACAGAAGTAACGTAACATCGCGTCTGTAATCCCCGAAGGGGTAGGCAAAGAAGTGTAGGACACTCTCACGTTTCACCAGTTACATTAACGTTCCATGGAATAGGTGGTGAGCCCATTGCCATACACCGGGCACAGATCCACATTTTACGACACTATTAGGAATTCTAAATTACAAAAATCCAATAGTACCCAATCCGGGGTTTGAACCCAGGACCTCCCGATCGGCAGTCGCGCTTGCAACCAATTCACCAACGAGGCAGTCAGTGAACAGAATATCGAACTAATAACTTGTAGTGAACTAGTCTAATATTAATCGTTAAAGATAATGACATTTAACTTGTTAGGGTTACATTAATAATATTCATAAGTCTCTTTTTGACGCGACTGTACTTATAATGAATAATTCATTTCTCTCCAGAATGAGTGTCGTTCTTAGAACGAATGACATGTCGCTATTTTAAAATAACATTAATATAACAATATTTTAAAATAACAAAATGACATGTAGCCAAATTAATTGATCTCACCGAAGCATTTTGTAGAATAGATGTTAATATGAAATGTGTAGAACGTAAGTGTAAATAGATATTTTAAATTGAGATCTGATATACGTAATATTCTAAATGGATTTTTACTATCTACGGTTGCTGTATATAGCTTAATTTTCTACACCTTGCACACCAAATACGAAAAAAAATATTTATTGCACAAAAACTTGATAGGTGTTTAGAATGTGTAAATGTGAATCAAAATGGATGAGTGAACATTTCTTTCCAGTGTGCGACGTTCCTATTTAATTAAAGGTACACGCACACAACATTGTTTTCGCACAATAAAATTAAAAAATAATAGAATTTAAAAAGTATTTAGAAAAATATACTGATTGATGTTAATATTAACTAACGACTAATATTGATATGCTCTAATTTGTTACCACTAATACCCCATTTTCCTTTCAAAGGTTCTGTTCCCTCATTATTTTTGTCACCAATCTCTAGCGTCTATGTGTCTACCTAATATTTAATATTAACGCCAAATATATTTATTCTTGTTTATTAAAATAAATCTTAAACAACATGTAAGAAATAAAAGAATTAAATTCTACCTCAATTTGTGTTATTTCATGCAAACCTATTATTTTTTTACCATACATAAATACCTCATGTCAACAAACGCAGAAACATGTCAGATAATATATGATATTTAAAAAGCTTAGCAAAGGGTAGGAAAGTGTCCGCCCAAGGTGACATGAAAGCATTGTTTGTTACAAAATACACAAGGTCCTAATATTTGTGCGGGAGAGAATTGGGACGTATTATGGAAATACAGGTACATTTCAGGTTGCACATGTCACCTGTTGATCCTTTACTCTTAATTAACAACGAGAGTGATAGATCAAACCTAATGGGTGCCCATTAATGAATCTCTTTTGTTTTAATTAAAAAAGTGAGGTGGCTATGTAAAAACTATCGTTTATACATACATATGTAAAGTATTGTGACAGGCGAGACACCTGTATATAACTGTTTGCAAAGGCGTGTTTGATTTGCATTACGTAGAGACATGTATGGCCTATGGACTACGGCTTTAACACTCCCATTATGAGAGAAGACCCATATTTCAACAGTGGAATGATAAAAGGATCGAAAATTATTATTATTTTATTACAGACATCGCGTAATGAATGTATATATTGACACGGGTTCCGGTCATACCTGGCACTGATGACCTAATCACGGACTGCTAACTGGTACCTCCACCTTTGTCTATCCACAAAAACCAGTATCAAAACATCGCACTTGGAACCAGCTATTCTTTTATACGCACCTTTAATGTTCCGTCTCCACATAAGAATCTACTTATCTATTTCTAAACCTCTACTGTTCCTGACCACTTCGTTTGGGTAGACGACACGTTTATGGATAAAATAAACACTTTATTCACTACGAAGTCATGTTACATCACTTAAGTAACCATAGATATAAATAACTATCCCTTAATTAACGAGTAATAGGGAATGTTGGAACTAAAAAGCAAAAATACAGTTCGTAACCAAGTTTATTCCACAAAATACTTATCAATCTATATAACAAAATATTGTGTTGACAGATGTGATGTACATTTCATAAGACGAGACAATAAATATAATTAATAATATTGACATACACAGAGTAAAGTTCGCTTGTAAATGACAAGAGTATAGACAAAAACACACGCTTTGACATACATAGTTCAGTTTCATAATAAGAACATCATAAACGATCTCATTTTTAGGCACTACATGGAATAATCCAAATAGTATTGAAAACATCACAGGCCGTTTCCGGACTGCTAATGGCCAGCAATGACCAACGCGCTTTGATACCAACAGCGGTAACGAAAGACCATCATCGAACGTTGTGGCCGAAGGTCACAATAATTAATGAACAAATTGCATAAAAATTATAAATATAACATCTACACTTATTCTGTGAACTGTACACCAAATTAACATCAATAATACTACACAGCCGTGATATATTTTGGAAAGACTACATTCTAAATTCAAAATCATTCAATATACCAAGTAAATTTCATTCTACCATAGACAACAAAAAGAATAGAAGTAAGATTACATTTAAGATTCTATTGTCCAATCCATTTCTAATCATTCAAAGCTCTCAAACTTGTTTCACAAGTGACATAAATGATCTTGAACAGCTTTAAAAAAGCTTCTTCATTAATAAACTTATATTGAAACATTAAGCTAAAGGAATTTTCTTTATTGGCATTATATTATTTCAAAAATATTATTGTACATGTGTGACATTTTTTATTTATCTTTTGCATGATTGTAAAGTTCCGTGGTTTGTTGAATGGCGTTTTAAAAAATAATGACGTGCTTTTCGAATAAATCTTAACTGTCGACGTAATAATACGTCAAATATATCAATATGCTATTTTGTACTTCAATATACAGAAATATATATAAACGTTACTGTAATCATATAAATATAATATTTTCTACACATGTAGATAAGATGTCAGTAACATAGTATAACTTTTTTAATTAAAAAATGAAAATCTATAGATCATCATAGATCACAAATTTAGTAGATCATAAATATAAAACGATTTAAAGTTATATTACAATCGTAACGACAAATAAATTGGGGCGTAATTCGCCATTATACAATAAATAACGGCAGAAACTACTTTTTGTGATACAAAAATATCAACTGGCTCTAAAAAAAAACATGACTTCGATTTTCAAAACTAATAACTCGAAACTGAAAACTACGATTTATGTATGTCGTATTAATAAACATATCAAATGGATTAGTAACTGTAGCAAATCTGTATCAATGGGGAGATAAAGGTCCACTATAACACAAATATATCTACCGTAGATAAAATATATGAATTAAATCTAAACACGTCGGTTAAGGGTAAAGTTAAATTCACCACGTTGTGATCTCCAGTGGACACTTAATTGATCATCATCATCAGCGTAGATACGCTAGATAAGCCCACTGCTATACATTGACCTCCGCCAAGGGGTTTTGCCCATAATCCCCACGCTGGACATGGCTTGTATATTCATCTTATCACTCATATTGTGATAGCGATAGTAATAACTAAACTAATAAATAAATTATCGTATTTCGTAAACTTCGTATGTATTACAGAACCCATGTTATTCGATAAATATTTGTTTTACTTCTGGAATGTTCTATTTACATTCGTTCGAATAATACTAAGATTTGTACTTAAACGGTTTTGCTTCGCTATTTCATTACTTATATGTATAATTACTGTGTAGATGTCAGATATAAATCACAAGGAAATATTATTTGCGTGGTGTCCACCTCGCGCTTGAAACTGAGTTTTTCTCTGAGTCTTTCTAGAAACTGTGTTATTCGCACTTTGGAAATTAAAAAAAAAATTTATCAACCTTAAAATAGTACTCCATTGATGTATGAAACACTATGGTGATTACCGTGCTTCTCTGATTACTTAGTTACGCGTGCGGTACCAAAGAATACCTGTCTTCCTTGTGGTTTGAACTTATTTTACTAGTTTTGGTTTTTTTTAAATCGAATTAACAGTATTGTACATTCATCCAAGCAAAAAATAATAATGTTATTACAATTTAATTACAACATTTGCAAGAGATAAATTATGACGAATCAGTTAATGTATCATCATCAACATCATCATCAGCCCGTCTCAGTCCACAACTGGACGGACGCCTCTCCTAACGAGCGCCATCGCGCCCTGTCTCCGAATACTGGACAATAACGAATTTACTCTACTATAAATAATACTTTCTATTAATCATAATGAATACGTAATTGGATAAATGAAGAAAAACAAACAAAACCAATCCATACATGTAGTGTACTGGCTGGCTTATTATTATGACGTATCCTATGGCATTATGACGATATGATCAGTGCCGTACTGGCCATCTCAGTACAATATAGAGAATCTATTAAGAATCCCAACTTCACCGTGGTCGAGTTGTGCGTTTTTATGCAAATATATTGAACAAGTCAAGGTCATGTGAATAGTAAGCAGAATCTCAACGCTTTGACTTTTGTCGATCATTTATTCGAGTCATATAATATATTATAAATAGCAAAATATAGATTTGTACCTACTACTAGCGACATCTCGTATCAAATGTGTAAACTAATGTTGTCTATGTATTTCTTCTTCCTTTAGTAAACTCATTCGCTCTTGTTCTCGCTGAGAAACGTTGCTTTATTATATAATATATAACATATTTCTAAAACGTTTTTGATTCGCACACATATCTGTTGAATGTGACAATGTAAGAAGTTTTCATGTTTATGTACTTAGTATTAAACGTACATATATAATAAAATTATGTACTGGTTTTACACAGCTGTAGTGGTCGGATTTCGGCCTCGACAAATTTTCCAGGATCATTTGTCCTCGCTGCGATGGCCGGAAGTTCATGACGAGGAATTAGAATAGACCCATAATCAGTCAGGGTATCCCTAAAACTAAATGTGAGTAAAGCCAGTCCATAATTATAATTATCATGTACGTATATATGTATACGTCAGTTCTCCAGTAAACTTCTGGTAGAAACAATATTTAGCTACACCTCCGAATAAATACTTAATTATCTTTAAAAACACCCTTACGAACATTGACATAAGTAAATCGATTCGCATTACGAGCATCGATATAAATGAAATCGATTCACTTTATGAATATCGATATAAATGAAATCGATTCGACTTCTAATCGAATAAATACAGGCAAGATTTCTTATTGCTGCATCCGAAGTAAACGTATAATATCATGGCACCAATATTGTAATGAGACTTTTGTTATTATCATGAAACTAGGTATTTTTAAATTTACCTATTATATATACATATATATATATATATATATACATTGATTAGCCGGGTCAGTCGTAGTCGTGAGGAGATTGCACCATTGTTGTTTGGAGAACTTCGAGCCATCTGTAGGAGTAAGAAACAAATTATTATAATTACATTGTATTTAAAAAACACCAGTAGAATCATATGTTACTATTATGGAGACAGGAGAGGTAATAATGTATGTACGAGTATGAGATCTGAGCATTGATTTTTATGAATGAACATTTATAAAGAGTAAATGCATAAAGTCGTTTTTACAGCTCCTTCACTATGATTAACCGCCTTGGAAATTCTAACTTAGAACAATCATACAGATGATAGGTTATTTTAATTTTAGGATTTAGGTTAGATCACCTCACGACGCAATATTTTATAGATCGGTCCGACAAAAAAAAGGAGACCGTAACTAGCGGCAGACATGATCTCGTACAATCTTAAGAACATACATACATAAAAGAATACATCGTCTGCCGACCGTACAAAATAAAATGACGACTACATAAACATAATCGGTCCGGGTCAGGCGAATGCGCAAGAAGAATCTCAGAGAGCTGTACGTGACCTGGTGTAGGTGAAGTGCGAGTCGGCGCGGAAGAAGTAGACGTGGTTCTTGTAGTGCAGCTTGAACACGAACTCCTTGGCGATGGCGTCGCCCGGCGCCGGCGCGGCCGCGCGGTACCTGCGGCGCGCTGCACTGTACAGCTGCTCCCATATCTCCAACACCATTTAGACACAATGCTTAATAAGCCTATTTGTTAGTGAATAGCAAAACTCATCATTTCCTAGCCCCGTCTCGTCTCTATTAGTAAGAAGCGATTCTCGACGTACATATTTGCAACGTATTATTATTCGCGAGGTATATGAAGACTTTTTTCTCGGCATCTTTTTTCCAGTCGTTGTTTCGCATTTATAATACCCACCCCGACTTTTCACCATCGCCGAGGGTTTAGTCGTAGAGAAGGCCACCGGGCTCACACATGAACGGTAAAGGCTAAACGAACGAGCGCAGTACCCCAGCAGCGGCAGCGAGGCGAGCGGCGCGGCGTCCTGCCAGCTCTTGTAGAAGTACAGCGTGAACAACGCGAACACCACCCACAGCTTCTGCCAGCCGTGCGAGTTCTTGAACTTGCGCAGCAGGTAGCCCGACAGCTGCGTCTGCGGACCATACCGTTTCTTTAGTACACTGTTTCGTTCTAACACTTTCGCTTTGTAATACTCTGTTACGCCATCTGCCATCATCATACGTTTTAGGTTTCCGTATTCCTAGTTGTTTCCATGAGTCTATCACGGAGCTATATTTTATAATATATCTATATATTTGTTGTTAATCAGTGTAAAAAATTGAATTACTGACAGTAATGTGACAATGTGCGTAGGGTTTTTCACAATGTTTTGCTTCTCTAATACAACAAGTTATATAGAACCCATAGACAATCCAGTTTCATTGTTATCAGTGGTTTTTTTATATATGTAAAGAAGACATTCCAAATCGATAATATAACGGAGCACAGGGTAGGTGGAGTGATGTTTTAAAAGCACGTATGTCAACTACACCTGCTGTTATACTTAGTTGCACTATTTTTGTTACAGCTAAGTTTGATTAAAACGAGAATCGGTTTATATGGGACTACTACAGGCAAGGAGCTAAGCTACAATATAAGATATTCCACATTTGTCTTCAATATTATCAATGCATCCGTGACTCATCTCAAGTGACTCCATGTGAGGCGGTATACACTTTAAGTAGTCCAAAATTAAACAATAAGATACTACGATCGGAGAGGTTCAGCATTGTACGGTAATAGGTTGATAATAATGAGGATGATAATAATAATGATGATAATGATGATGATAATGACAATGTAGATGATGATGAGAACAATAGGAGCGGTGCGCACCCGCATGGCGGCGTGCAGGCGCGCGCGTGGCAGCGACGCGGCGCGGTGCCAGCACACGGCCGCCAGCGCGCCGCCCGCGCCGCCCGCCGCGCCGCCCGC
>DWJK01000367.1:0-23153 GCA_018248815.1 Croniades pieria auraria
ACGCACATGTGTGTGCGTGTGTGTGTGCATGTGCGTGTGCGTGTTTGTGTGCGTGTGCGTGTGCGTGTGCGTGTGCGAGTGCGAGTGCGAGTGCGTGTGTATGTATATAATTTAGTCATATTTTTATTTTTAGATTATTATAACGCCCCGAATCCTCTAACAGTAAATGTTCTCAGTATGGATGATCACTCAGTATGAATTATTACAATCACTGCAAAGCGTTGAATACAATATTTTAAATACCATTGATGTTGCTCTTGTTTTGATCATAGATTATGTACATATAATATTTTTGCATCAGTTAAAAATGTTCTTTAATTCCCAGATCCTCATACATAGCGACCACCATAACTATGATGGCGTGGAGTATCATGTTCCACTCGTGGCTCACCTTCGTGTTCCTCATGTGGGCGAACATCGTGTGGCTGTGCCAGGACCAGCGCTCCTTCATGCTGAAGACCAGTCCCGTCCTAGTGTGCTACGCCATGCTACTCTTGCTGGCACAGTACATCTACGGCATGAACTTGTATGAGTCGGAGCTTCCATCCAATATAACGGTTGGTAGTTAAAATTCATCTTTATCTACTTGACTATCGTCCATTGTTCGTAGAATAAGACTTGATATAAAGTCGTGAACGTTGATGTAAATAATTCATAATTATTCTCTTAAACATTATTTCTATGCTTCGTATCTATATATAAAGCTAAAAACACTGTTTCTAAACGGTTAAATACGAGTCGTACTTATATGAGTTTTGAATCGCTTTTAAGGAGTAAGGTCGCCCATTGTTTACATGAACTGTCTCTACAAAACTATAATGCCTATCACATGGTGTAAACTAGGAACCGCTATCTATGTATATGCCGTGGGCTTTTTCTTATATATTTGCTTTGTTGTCCCATACAGGCGGTGAACCTGCACCAGATCGGGCTGGGGCGCGCGGAGGGCGAGCCGTGCGTGCCGCTGCTCATCAAGTCACTGTTCACGTGCATGTTCTGGGTGACGCTGCGGCAGCGCGTGCAGGAGATCCGCGCGCGCCGCCACGCCGCCGCCGTCGCCGACATGGCCGCGCCGCTGCAGCTCACCGTCTCCGCCGCAGCCAGCGGTACCTTCATACATTTATACTAAGACAACATAATTAGTGCTTCACTTTAAAGAAACTGTCCTCGAATGTCTTTAGTTCCGTGAAAAAGGTGGTCAATGAAAAGTCATCAGGTTTCAATGACTTATTCCTCATAAACGGCCTGGCTAGCGCCGGTGGTAAGTTCTAGAACTAACACTGATTCAGTGTTCATATAACGTAAGCATTATTTAACAAATAGGTCACTGTGTATTTGAGTACTATTTCTGCCAAAGGCGTCAAAAACACTTTTATGAAAGTGAATCGGAATTATTTTCTAGCTTCAGTAATTTTCTATATAATTGTTAACAACTTTTCACATAATTATTATCAATTTTATTAGTAAAACAATTCCTGTATCTTAGGTACACAAAATCATTAATATATTTAAGTTATTTGCATTTAAAACATGTCAAGACATCTTTTGTTTGATGTAGGTAGATATAAAATCAGAGTAGATAAATTGCTCAACACACTGATATATAGACTTTATGTTGCTCAGTTTTTTTTAAATATGTTTACATTATTTTAATTCATACCGGCCTCGTATTTGTCGGACAAACTAAATTATGATAATCATAAATTCGCAGGTCTAGCAATTGGTAATTTTTGATAATGTATCAACAGTTCTTAATCACTTCATACTCTACAACTCGCTTACCACTCTATATCGTCGCTAGTGTTCTCTATTTTTCTCTATTCTTTTCAATTCCTATTGCAATTAAAATTCTCTACTATTATACTTCTATTGATCTCTATTAATCTCTATTGATCTGAATGCTTTAGTAATAAAATTTCTTTCTCCAATATCTTTAGAATTCAATTCTTAAAATTTGTCTGTGATAGTTTTGCACCTAGTGTTATATAAAATTGGTCACTATTCTGATAAGTAAATATCATATTCTTCGATATATCACCTAATCACTGTTCATTTTTGATATTGTCTTGAAACTATTTCTCAATTAAGTATTTATTTATTTCATATTCAGAAAACTTACAATTAATATTACAGGATAATCTAGTTTATTAGTTATATTTACCAATTAAGTTACAATACAATTTTTAAAAATTTTTTTTTATAAATAGGTAATAGAAACTCTGCATAATCATTGGTATCGTTTATATTATAAATGTATCGATATGAGTTGATAGGAGTGGATTATTATGAAGGTGTCTAAAGTAAGACATATTTGAGCACAAAATATAAGTGGCGCACTTGGCCGCGGCGCAGTGCTGGAGGCGCAGCGCGCGGCGGGCGGCTCGCGCCTGCTGCGCGCGCTGGGCGCGGGGCTGCGCGCCGCCTGCGCGCGCTACTGGATCTACGTCGTCGTCATCATGCTGTTCGTCATCGGCGTCACCGGCGACCGCATGACCATCTTCCGCATCATCTACATGTTCCTCTTCCTCTCCTTCATCCTCATGTTCCAGGTACGCTGCACCTTCTGCGCTTTGTGCGGACGGATTAGTTCGGTTCATCGACACTTTAGTATAAAAGTTGAGGGAGTTGTTACCGCTTGCGTATGTGTGTGTGGTTTGAATACGTGTGTGTAGGTTAGATGTACATAATACTATTGATTTTTGGATGCAAAAACCCGATGCATAAAGAAAAAAATCAATATTTATGTTACTAAAAAGACAGCCTCGTTGGTCGAGTGGTTGCAAGCGCGACTGCCTAACGGAAGGTCCTGGGTTCAAATCCCGGATCAGGTATTATGGGAATTTTCTAATTAAAAGTTTTTGGTAGTGACTCGAAGTCTGGGTCAGTGACCGGTCTATGGCAATAGGCTCACCACCTATTCCATGGGACTTAAACGTAACTGGTGAAACTTGGAAGTGTACTACACTTCTCTGCCAACCCCTTCGGGGATTATAGGCGTGATGTTACGTTTTTGTTACTAAAAAGCATTAAAATATTTTAAAATTGCTTAGTGTCTTACTTACGTCTTTTCAGATTTCTATTCATTTCGTATTTAATAGTTGAGTGTTTTTATAAAAGTAAACCTCCATGGACTTCCGTTGATACCATTCGCAGATAAGTTGGTACTGGTGGCGGCGGCTGATGTACGTGTTCTGGATAACAGTGATCATATATTCAATGATCAATCTGATACTCATCTACATATACCAATTTGACAATTTCTCCAAGATCATAGAGACGTACCTTCTGATCAATGAGAGACTGTAAGTATTTTTAAGTTATCTCTAAGTTATTAAGTGATACTCTCCTATTTGCCAGGATTACATTCATCCATAACCCTCATAAATCCACAGCTGGATACAGATTTCTCCAACTCGGAGCCAATCTATCCAGGCTTGATCTTTTGAATCCAGGTCTATTGGTATCAGGATTATAATTATAAAAAAAAATCAATTATAGATTAAAACAAAGCTACTGCTCATGTCATTATATACATGGAAACAGCAGATAAGGTGTCACATCTGTGGGAAGAATCAAAGTCAAAGTCAGTTTGCAGGTGCGCTGTTTACGATATAGCTGAAACGATTCATGTGCTAGTGAATGTATGAAATCATTTCTAGGCGAATACTTAATTTTTAAAATTTAATCGACGGTCTATTTCCAGGCAACATGATCTAGGCCTGGAGCCGTACCACCCCGCGGACCTGTTCGTCAAGTTGCTGACACCGACATTGTTTCTTATCATAACGATAATGCAAGTGCATTACTTCCACAAAGATTTTATGGCGCTGTCGGACCCCAAGACGAGGTATGTCTCAAAAATAAACCTCGCTTTTGTTTCCTGGTTTTACCTAGATTGTTAAAATAATAGAAAAATTAAAAGATCAAGGAATTTCAAGCGGTATATTGTGGGTGAATGTGTACTTTTAAAAAATATCCATGTCGATGTTGATATTTCCTTTAACCCCTCAACGTGACCAAACTACAACACACAATATTCAACTATTTTCTGCAATGTGGATTAAATTCCAAAATTGCAATAAAAATGTTGCTTACTTTTGCAATTTTCTTGCCAAGACAACTTTCTAAATTGTTTTTTTACATTAAAAAAAATGGTTTTTTGGTTGGACTTTTTAAAAAATACTGTGCATTAACGGGTTAAAGTGTCCACTGTGAATGAATGTTGTAGGACAAATAGTGTAGCGAGGGACGCGGAGTCCAGTCGGCCCAGTCAAGCTGGAGCGTCGACTATGAAAGACGATGTAAGTATATACTTAATTATTTATGAGTTAGCAAGTAGTCTGATCTTCTACTCGACTCGTTTAGTATAAATTGCAAGCATCATTTTCAAATAAAAATGTTTTTGAGTTCACAATCCGTCTCTACTATTGTTATCAGGGTATCTCACGTAGAGACGAATCCTTATCTTATTGCCTCCATAAAGCGTTTAAGAACATCTTTGTGTTCTAGTAATTGTTCGCCCTCAGTTCTCTTACCTTACAATTATTCGAAATAAAACACGGTCAAACATACATTGAATGTATGTACCCGCCTGCAGCTACCCCTTCTGACGCTTTTCTAAATACTCTTCAATTTCAATCGTTTTATATCTCAAAATGTTTTAATTGTTAAAAATATATTATCAGCTTTAATCCTCTCGTACTGAGAGTGGACAACACTGGAAGGATAAAAGGGTTAAATAATATAAGTGTAGGAGAAGTCAATTGACACTCGGGGTTCTCTGCCTGCCTCATAAGGGTCTTTAGTTTGATGCTATAATAAAATCCATCTTTTAGTTGCCTCAATTACCGATGGAAGAAGAACATTCAGTTCCAATAGCTGGCGAAGCCAGGAGTGATACAGAAGCGGATCATTCCATCGAAACGTCGTCCTTAAACGCCGCAGCACGACGCTCATCGATGTACAGGTTTGGATTGAAGTTTATATACATTGATATCATTTATACATTTATTTGATTAAATTGTATGGGGGTATGATAAGATGTAGTATGATCTAAACTTATCTTGATTCTTTCTTAAATAACTTTACAGAATGTAAGGATATTATTTACTAAAAAATCTAAATTTTGGGAAAGCGATTAAATCCGTTGAAGAATTTTTATTTCTGTCAAACTACCGAAATCTACATAATTGTCTACACATGCTAATTACTATAATAAATAAACGGTAACAATATAGCAATATTACTATACATGTTTTACTAACCAACGTCTCGTTAGTGTTTAAACATATGACGTACTACTATGTATTACTACTATTTTGGGACGGGCTGTCTAGTTTCGGACCTATACGACGTCTTTCATAATTGGGCGAGCTCGCTGCGATCGGCGGAGCTAACAACACACGGCTACCATCTTGTGTATCGCAATATTTGAATCCGCGGTGCGGGTGCGGCGCGCAGGAAGCCGTCGCGCAGCAAGTCGTACGCGGCGTCGCTGACGGAGCGCTCGGCGCGGCCGGCGCGCGCGCTGCGGCCGGCCGCGCTGGCGGCGCTGCGGGCGGCGCGCGCGCGCCTCGCCGCCGCCGCCGACCACGCCTTCGTCTACCTCGACGTGCACCTGCTCAAGATCATCTTCGTCGCGCTCATGCTGCTCTGCGTCCTCAATGTCAGTACCTCAGTGTCACATCTTATCCTTTCTGTGTTCTGCTCTCGTTGCATCTGCTTTAACTTAATATACATCATACTAATAACAATTATTGTTACGACTACTTCTGGTAGAAGTAGACGGACTGAGAATTTCCATCTGTTGCATTTTTATTTCGTTTCTTCTACTTTAATATATTAAATTATTTGTCGCGTGATACCCAACTATGAAATACATCTACGCCTGTTAAAGAGCTATATACTTAAGTAAACTTTTCTAAAAAAAAAAAATAATTTATTGACGATTTTTTTTCAGGTGTGCGCAATGCACGTACCGATAATGTTGATAATATCGCCGGCTCTGTTGCTCAGTTCGCGTAAGCAACGCTTCTGTGTGCTGCTGATATCGACTCTCATAAGCGTGTATTTCATGGCCAAAATGGTATATCAGATCGAGTACATCAAGCATTCCTTTTTCGACGTCAACTGCACTACGGTAAGTTTCAAAACGTAGAAACGGCAAAGGTTCCGTAGTTCCACACAAAATAATATTTTTTTCACGAACAAATCTTTCCTAAATACAATATGAAATCCGTACATATCAATTAACAATAGAATTCCAGTTCCATCTTGAAATTATCAACGGATAAACAATAAACATCGATTAACATAACGAGAACAATAACATTGTTACATTTGTTTGTCAGATCGGCGAGAACAATACGGAGAACATAACAACGTTCAACAATGCGGAGTGGATCGGATTCCAGAAGACATCGCGTGACCGTCCACTGGTCGCCATACTCAAGGGATACATCGGCCTCATAGTCGTGTTCACGTTTTATTCCTTAGTCACGTACAGACAGCAGGCCATCAGGTCCGAATGTTTTTTTTTTATTTAAGCACACTGTCAGAATTAGTTCTTAATTTGAAAATAATCGAATTGTTTAACATTGCATTGAAATGGATGCTGAGATTTTTGGCCATATTTGCCTAATTTTAGTTTTTATAGAAAGTTTAGTTAATAATGCCAATTTAATTTAACGTTAGTCATTTTGAATATTGTACAAACGGAATATATTTTTTATTGCAGAGATTTGGGTCTGTTGCCAAGGAACAAGGAAAAATTGATGTTTCCTGAGATCAACCGGAAAGATGCCGATAAAAATTTGGTTACGTGCATCAAATATCTTGTCAACTACGGCTTTTATAAGTTCGGCGTGGAGGTACGTACTTTTGTTTTATTTGTACATCTGAGTGTTGCCATAATACGGATTATTTTTAGACAATCTTTTAATGCCGACTTATTCATTTAATATACTGTTGTTTTTTCAAAAAAATTTTAGATTTATGTATGTACTGATACATACATCATTTACGTAATTGACACAGTGCAAAACTGATAACCGTGGAAATCGCGTGCTGTGATAATAAACTAACTGAAACATGTACGAGGGAGTATTATACTCTCGTATGTACTCTTTCGAAGAAATAGAGGCGTAATGTTAAAGAAAGAAAACGTATTTGTGCGAGGAGAAAGTGCTCTGCATTACATACACAAAGAAACACACACAACTCGAACATATGTTAAATTTTAACCAATAGTTACATTTATTGCGCTTACAACTTTCGTGCCACACTTACTGGGATTGTACGATGCGGATAATCACTAGGGACTCACTTGACTTGTGGATTTCAAAGCGCGTTACGAAGCGTGAGGTACAATGGCGCAGATAACGCTGATCTGCCTGATGGGCGTGATCGGCTCGCGCATGGACGCGTACGCGGCGCTGTACGCGGGCTGGCTGCTGGCGCTGGCGGCGGCGCGGCGCGCGCGCCTGGCGCGCCTGTGGGCCGCCTTCACCGCCTGCCTCGTGGCGCTGCTGCCCGCGCAGTACATGCTGGCCGTCGGCTTCATGCCGCACTTCTGCATCCGCTACCCCTGGAGCGGCGACGACCAGGTGCGGCCTCTCGCCCGCCTGTTTACTTTTCTTGTTTATAAAGTGGGAACTCGCGTTAGCCGAAATTTTTAACACTAATACATAATTTTTTTGCGTCGTTACCGGTGAATTAATTATGTTCTCCCTATTAAACGTGACATTTTTTAAAATAAAATATTTTGATTCCGCACGTAGCGAACCTTCTAAAAACTTGAAAACCTTTAACACTAGCAAACGAAGCATATCCGCACGTGGCTGTTCCTGCCGTATGCGCTGGAGCCGCCGCACGCCACCAAGCTGATCTTCGACTTCTTCCTGCTGCTGTTCGCGGCGCGGCAGCTGCGCGTGTTCCGTCTCGAGAAAACGCAGGGAGATACGTATCCAGGGGGATCCAACGACGAGAATATCAGTACCGACTGGGAAACACCCAACTTCGTAAATCCCGTGCCGGACTTTCTGGGATATGTGACGTAAGTAACCTTTATTGTTCCTCCCGTTAGTATATCCCAGTCCTTTTACGTCGATAGTTTACTTTAAAATTCGGCGACGGTAGTAGGCGAAATTTTGACAAGTCAAAGGAATCGCCAATATATCTATACAAGACAATTGTATTCTACCGTAAATCAAGGTTACTCTTAAATATTACTATCTAGTAATATAACATTGTCGAAATTGTCGCGTTAGAACTTCGCCGTAAATTGGAGCCGTATGTGGAAATGGGTCTCTCTCATTTTATTTATTTTATATGAAGAATTTGAACCAAACAAAATTTTAAACTATACAATAATATTCCATGTATTAGCTATTATTCATATATGATTCATTGTTCCAGCTCGTGGCTAGATGTGATCAAGCGCATGGTATTCCTGGGCATGTTGTGGGTCACCCTGGCTATCATGTTTATGACGGGCACAAACAGAGTCAACCTGTTCTCCATGGGGTACCTCATTGGTTCATTTATTTTCCTCTGGCAAGGGACTGACTTCTATCTACGTCCCAAAGAAGCTATTTTGCAATGGTTAGTCATTTTCTCTATAGTTGTTACTGCAAAATAATCAAGTAATAATATTTTTTTTTTCTATCGAAAGGTATTTTGTCCATGAATATATTTGATCCAGGTGGTCGTGGCTTCTTCGCTACAACGTGTCAGTGGTAGTGGTCAAAACCCTTCTCCAGATCCCCGGTTGCATCTTCAGCTCTGTAATGCAGGAGCACGCATGCTGGCTGGTGCAGCTGCTGGGTATCGGATGCGTGGATAAGTTCGCCGGAGGCAACATCGCCAGATTCCTTAAAATGCATTATGATAAGGCGAGTAAATTTTTTTTTATATGAAATAATATATTGAGTAACTGCTCATAGATTGATGGCATCGACTCTAGTTATTAATAGAATCGTGTTTTTGTGCTATCAAATAGGGCTAAGAGTTTGTAAGACAAAAATTCTAATAATCTTCTGTTTGTAGGATTCTATTTGTTCAGTGCCGCAAGAAGACATTGGATTGGCGTGGGATGGCGTTTGTTTTGCTTTCTTGATATTACAGCGGCGACTGTTCCATAGCTACTACTTTTACAGAGTGATCGATGAAAGTAAAGCCACTACTGTTCTGGCTTCTAGGTAATATATTTAAACTTTTTTAACTAAACATATGGATAAATAATTATTTGTTAATAATTCGTTTTGTTCATCACAGAGGGGCAGAGTTGATAGAGGAACTTCGACAAAAACAAATGCAAGTACAGGAGGAGCAGGAAGTTAAGATATTGGAAAAGATAAAGGTCAAAATGGAAAGGATTAAGGCGAACCAAAAGAAAATACAGGGTGTCATGTCCAAGGAGCCCATACATCACGACCGCGGTAAGCATGCTTATATAGTTACTGTCCCTATTGTAGTGTCAAAAAATCTTGTCATTTCAAGGTCAACATTTACTTTAAACTTTGAGTTCATAACAAATCGTGTGTAATTTACAACCTCCTTGCCAAGAACGATTGTTTAAAAAGAATTTGGATTTGGTACATTTGTAATAAACGTATCTTGGACGGCAATCCCCTCGCTGCTCACGGTATCAATAGAAGAGGAAGACGAGGAAGTCACTCAGCCGGGAGAATCGGATCAAGTGCCGCTCGTGCGAGGCGATTCAGACGTTTCTGGGCGAGGATACCACACTCCGGACAGTCCCGCTTCCCCGAAGGGCTTTCACACCCCGCTCAGCGAAACGTCCGCCCCGTCATCCCCCCTCCACTCCCCGCCGCCCGTGCCCATCCACCCGTCGTCGCTGCCGCTGCCGCTGGCGGGCGCGGCGGCGCCCAGCTCGGCGGGCGGGCCGCCGTCGCCGTCGTCGGCGCTGATGACGGTGTCGCTGGACGCGTACCTGGAGCCGCGCCGCATCTCGTTCGAGTCGCCGCCATCGTCGGAGCTGGCGGCGCGCGGCCGCAGCCCCGACGAGTCGTACCCGGTGTTCTCGCCGCCGCCCATCCGCCGCCGCCACACGGTGGCCAGCCCGGGCGCGGCGCAGCACACCTCCATCATATCGCACTCCAGCCGCGCCGAACCCAACTCGCATCACACTTGTAACTACTTCCGAAATCCGTCCCGCAAATGTGTCCTCGTAGCTCTTAATGTTTTTCGGACGTGCTGTTCGTTGTTTCTTATTCCGATCGCCGGAAAACAGTTTGTACGAAATAATAGTCTTGCAGGGTGCACACAAAAGTAAATCCTAAGTGCAGATAACAAATGAGCGGAGGTCCGTTAAATATTAAGATTAATGAATAAAGGTCACAAATAAATAAATACACGATCTATGTCCCACATGTGTACATATTGTAAAGCATTTTATACAAAACATGGTGTACAATATTTATGTTGATTTTCTTGTATTTACTAGGAAGTGAGACCGATTCCGCGTCTGGGCCTAGCCCCCGAGTGTTCACAAAGAGACACCAAGGTACAGTCGATTTTACACAGGAGGTGTCGGCATCAATACGCTTAACATTCCATTACGAGCCATGAAAAGAACATTTTAATAATACAGATCAAATACTCATCATTTAAGATGTATTGTCAGCAAGACGACTCTTCAGCTTTCCTCCTTCGGATACTCTTCTTTCTTAATAACAAGTTTTATTCAGGAATGGAACGAATGACAGCGACGTTCAGTTTACGCGAGCGTCGACTAATAGCGGACTGTGCTTAAGTGAATAACTATTGTGTTCGTTCTGGGCGTCCGAGTCCGCGCCTCTAACCGTGCCGATAGCGCCCTGAGTCGGTGGCCATGACCTAATACCTGTCTGCGACGCTTGTCCCGGTGTGAGAGTGGTGTTGAGCTGTAACTTTTTTTGTAGCACGCGACAGGCCGCCGTATAAGCCGCCCGCCAGCCATCAGAAGGGTAACGTTGTCCCACAAACCTTAGCTCGCCTTACCATTGGTTGTTACTAACGCATCGGTGGCTTTTCGACTTTGGTATTATAGGCAAGTCGGTTGCAACGTTTTGGCGGGGCTGTCTTATATATTGTCGATTGGGTGATAATGTATTTATATGTAAATAAACCGTGTGTCGTACCACTGTTACAAATCTAAGACAGATTGCGCCCACGCACCCGCTAAATGTTTGTTCTGCACGGATTGCAGCTTCTAGAACGCTTGCATGCCTCAGCATGGGATATTGTTCGTGACTTCTGTTATATGTTTGAATAAAGGTCGTCACAGACGAAGCTATTACATATGATATATTACAATTTATTGTCTATAGTAACGGTCGTGTGACCGCACATGTGGCTGTATACGGATATGTATTTGTCACGTCGTCAAAATATGAGAACAGATTAAAGGAAAACATCTCGGTATAGCAAGGCACTATTGCGTATTAATGACAGCGAAGTTAATATATCTACCGTCTGTGGTAATTTATAATAATATATGCTATAGTACAGTATATTAATATATGTTATGGCGCCGTCTGTAAAGACCTTTAGTTTTTTTTAGCTACAGTTTTTCTCATATGTTCTACACTTTATTTTTATTATATTTGTTATTTTATACATTGCCAATTTGCTTTCCATAGTTATATACTTATAGAATATTTTTATAACGCATTATTTATTGAAGTTAAAATATGTTATTTAAATAAAACAAAATGTACAGTAATGATCCTGCATGCGCAACAAAAATTAAAAAAAAAACTGATTTATTAAAGCGGGATTATTTTTTTTATACATTTTGCTGCTTTTGTTTAATATTTTAAGAATATGAGTAATTTCTAATTACAAGGCAATTTTATACAATAGAAAAAAACATGGGTATTGAGTAAACCTTAATTGCGTATTATAACAATAATATATCCACAGTTTTATTAATCTATTCACCCAAAGCATATTGTAAATAACTTTGGCCACCTGTGTAACCCATAATTTAAAATATTTTATATTTCTGTAACACGAACAATTACTAAATCAATCAATTATCTTTCTATGATTTTTAACAGTTACACAGATGTTCAATACATGCTTGTTTTCTCATAATGGACTGAAATATATTTGTTTTAATACTTTGATTGTGTATGCAGCTGTGCGTTCCGGAGACTATTATATGTTCGACGAATTCGACGACACCGATGTACACATGAAAGACGACGAGTCAAGCTCTGATGAAGACGCGCCTAAGGAGATGGGATTCGGCAAGGTAGGTTACTTGTTGGTGGCACTGTCAATGTCGATATGTTGTTCATAGCGGGAAAGGGAAGCATGGGAACTTGCTTATGGGTTGAGAGCATGTACGACTTTTTCTATGAAACAAATTTATGTAGTATTGATATATGTTTTGATATGGAATGTTAAAATTGTTCCCAAAAATCACGTGTTTCGAACGTCGATATTTGGATGGAACGTGTTCGTCTTAAATGGTGTTATTATAAGACTAAGTTTTTGTACAGTGTTCGTCCCTAATGAAAGTAGTTCAAGTAAGCTTTACGGTGACTAACAAAAACGCCTTGTGATAATAACTTTTGCACAGCCATGTTCTATACCATACTTGTTGCCTCTTTGTTCCAACGGGAATATAATTTATCGTGTTCAATTTGAGCACTAAATGCAATTGTATCTGCGCCTTATTAGATTTACCGTAGGCAAGAATTTAAAGAAGATAATTCTTGTATACTAATACGCGTTTTAAGCTACAAATAAGGCAGTTCTTTTAAGAAACTAAGTGAATGGGTTAGACAAATAGGGTAGACGGTAGCACAAAGGGGCAGCCGGTATAGGTGGCGGTGTGCGCACGGGTGTGGGCTGGGCTGAGTGTGCGTGTGGCGGCAGCTGCTGTCGACGGTGATCAAGACGGACCTGAAGCGCGCGGTGTCCATGCGGCGCGCGTCGGCGCCGCCCGCGCCCTCGCGCCTACCGCGCCACCACTCGCTCGGCGCCTACCCCGCCTCCTACCCGCACGAGGTACCCCCTCCACCTATTTGGCATACGACAACACTTGGCAAATTACTACGAATATCTATATAGCTCCCGCAAAACAACTTGCACGAGTTATCCCCTCCATCATATATTTGTCGTTGGCCAATACTTTCTAAATTTTCAAGAACATCAATACGTACAAAAATAAAATTGTCACGATAAACTCTTATCTCCTGTATAAAAATATGCACGTATTTCAATGGCACTATACGTCGTTAGACAATGTATCAAAAGTTATCACGAACATCTATACCTACTGCAGAACAACATGAACATATTTAAATCACTCTGTAAATTATCTCGAACCATTTATGGAATTTTTTAAACAAAACTTTCTTTTAAAAATTGTCGATTTTTAGATTAGTATAAACTTCAGTAGAAATTTTCGTTAGCCTAATTAATTATAAATTAAAAATATATTCCAGTTGAAAGGGTATAAGGCAGAAAGTAATCACGCGTGGCAACATTTTTATAAGATATCAAATGTACTTCACTCCTATTAAAATGGTTTATAAATCACCTTTTACATGCTTGGAGGATTTGAACTGAAAGTTGAGAGCTAGGTACGAGATAACATCACACAATCCTAAACTCTACTGACCAATTACAATATATTAAATGTCTCAAAGACGTCTATGTTTTTCTCATCTATATGTATACATACATATAAAGAACACGGTGAATCAATTCCTCCAGCCGGCGTTACAGTAGTTGGACTTTTTTTGTTATTATTTTTGCATGTTAATTGTGAAATTTTATGTCAGTATGAATGTTTTTTGTGTGTTTAAGTGTTTATTTGCATGCTGTTATTACTTAATGCTTACACAGCACGTGTACATATATTTTCTGTGGCTATTTATGCTTCTACATACTTCTAGGGATCTTCATATACAAGTAAGTGTTATTTTATATCATTTTACTTCGTAATAAATTATATGTGAATTAGTTTCAATGTCTAAATATTGTCATGTATAAAAAGAATGTTTTTAATAATCCAATTCAATACTACGAGAAACTGAACGCTTCATGTTCGATTATCGAATTATCGATTTTATTAAATGGGTGTTCCTCAACATTTTAATTTTACTATTTAAGAAAGAATTACTATAATTATTATTATAATTTTCCCGAAAAATTGACTCGATTGCTTCGTTGGTGGTTACAAATGAGACTGTCTAAGGGGAAATTCTGGGTTCAAATCCCGGATTGGGTACTATTGGAATTTTCTAATTTAGAATTTCTAGTAGTGACTCGGTGTCTGGATCAGTGTATGGCAATAGGCTCACCACCTATTCCATAGGACTCAAACGTAACTGATGAAACGTAGGAGTGTACTACATTCCTTTGCCTAACCCTCCGGGGATTACAGGCGTGATGTAACGTTTTTTTTACCTCAAAAGTTCCAAGTAAAATTTATCTACCCGTTCATGTACCCGCACTTACATATTTACGTGGAATGTTCTAGGTCGTCCGACAGGCGGCGTCGCGTGCCGAGCTGGCCCGCGAGCGCGACCTGTCGGGCGCGCCGGGGCCGTCCGACCGGGACCCGACCGGACTGCCTTCCGACCTGGACGACTATGCGCCCGAGCCTGGTTTGTACATCTATTAATAAAACCTTTGTGTACCTTCCAGTAGATTTTGCTAATTTCAGTATTAGGTATATTTCATATATTTATATGAAGCAGTGTTAGCCTTAGATATAAAAATATTTAAAAAACTTTTGCCTGTACATAAACTTAGGTATATGCGTCAGAATGTTAACATTGTTTCCTTCTGATAATATTTCCAAATTCCAGACGCGGAGACATGGATTGACAAGGTGAAACGCTACCTGGATACAGCCTGGGCGTTCATATCGAGCTTCCTGGTGTCTCTTACCCGGCATATCATGAAGTACTCCCGGGACTATCGCTATGTATCCAGAACACTATCAGTCGAGAAAAAGATACTCAAGGTACAGTGAACGGAACAAACGAATGAATGAATGAATGATTGAATGAAAACTTTATTCTAGTATCAAGTGAATTAATCAAGGTGTTGACAATTGCTTTTTATATAGTAAACTAGTTGTGCCCGCGACTTCGTACGCGTAGATTTCGTAAGTTTTGAAAAAATAAATTGACATAACTTCCTTATTTGTTAACCGTTTTAAATGAAAAAAACACTAAATATTAAGTGAAGCCCATCACAATTTATTCCTGAAAACTGCAGTAAAATCGGATAAGCCGTTTCTGAGATTAGCGTGTACAAACATACAGACATATAGAGAAATTGAAAAAACATTGGTTTGGGTTCTCTTGCGTATATAAAGGCGCCCGATTATGAATTTTTAAATATATTTGGCACGTACAGACAGCGATCAGTTACAGTTTTATTATATGTATATGTAGATATAGATAAATACAATATTAGAACTACCAACTGCCAGTTCTAGTACGCCATTATCATCCTGTCTCAGTTCGATGCAGGAAGTGAGTTCTAAGAAGATTTTTGTCTATACTCCCAACGCTGGACATGCGGTTTAAGTTCGCAGCCTCTCGCACCGCCATGCTTCTGTCCGTCGGCAGCTAGGGAATTTATCATGTTAATATTTTTACTTGGCAAATATGCAATCTATCTGGAAATGTATTATGGAACACTAAGAATAATAATAATAATAAATTTTACACAGGAAAAAGAGGGCTTCGGCATCGGAGTACGTGACGGATCACAGATGATATGGGAACCGCTGCCAGAAGCGCTTGTGCATCAGTGAGTGTACAATTACCTTTATATTTTAAATTTAACATTTTTACCTCCATTGTTTGCCGGCAAAGCGTAGAAAGCAGTAGATTTGAGGCGCATACTTGATTTCCTCCAGTTTTTCAGCTTAACACTGATTAAATGTAGAAAGAGGCATGTAGGTATAGTTTTGTTGAGATTCTGGTTTCATTTGCGTTCTTTATTTATAAGCGCTCGAGATAAGTTTGGTTATTACATATTTTTTGTCTCTCTCCCTCTTATCGTTACGGAATTATGATACAAGGGACAAGAGTGTTCCAAAAAAAAGACGTACTGATATTGAGCGTTTCTAAATAAAGATATTTATTATTAAACCTGGGAATTTGGTTTTCGTTTGTTAGTATTTAGATAATAGAGAGATTGGTTTACATTAGTTTGTGCGTACGGGCAGAGGTTGTCGGCAACTTGGAGCGTTAGTCAGTAGTTATTGGTTTGTGCATGCTGCCTTGTACCCATAGGACACCGGAACAGTCAGAGCATCACTTGCTGGTGCCTGGCGTTGAAATGGGGTTTGTATTTAATTTTATTTTTTTAAATGTTATAGCACATTAGCGACATGCACTGGATAATCATAGTTCATAGATATTGACTTAGACTATCTTAGGTAGCTTAAGACGACTTAATGCCTATTATTTTATTCCTAATTTAAAATTATGCAACGTATGATATTCCAATTAGTAGCCTCATTTCTCTCCTATACAGTAACGAAATCATCGTAGCTCATAGTCTAATAAGTAACGATTATTAAGGTAGATTAATCGAATAACCAATCAGCACACAGCATTAGTGGCTCGCACACGCGGCGCATAATGGTAACTGTAGTTAGCTCGCAAATAGAGTATTTAGATATCACACGTCTACGTTCAGGGGTTTTGGTTGTGGAGGTAGATTTTTCTTCGAATGTGTTAAGAACAGGAAGTACCAACTAAAGTCAGTGATACGTTTAGCCGCTGAAACTCTTGGGTCGTTATGAAAGTGGTGCAACGGGATGTTTTCAGTCGTAAGTTAAGCGAAATAAGCGTGCCGGAGATTCGTATCCTGGCGCCGAGCATGGAGCGCGGGCTGGACGCGTCGCCGCGCGCGTCCCCCGCCGCGCGCCGCGCCTCGCCCCTCTCCTCGCCCCGCCACTCCCCGTCACCCGATGACGATGACGATGATGACACTTCCGAACACGAAAGCGCCTTTAGTTTGCAAACGACCGAAAGGTGGAGTGATCTCCTTCGAACACGAGCGTGTATTGTATTTTTATATGGAAATCTTTTCGTTTTTTTCTTTGCGACACGTAAAAACAAATCTAATTTTATAAAAAGAAGTATTCAAATATGTTAAATACAATACGCGTACTAAGTCGAATATAATTGTCGTTGCTTGCGATGGGCTTCGCCGCTTTTCTATCCATTTCTCTGTCTCACCACTCTCCAACTGTCTATGACACGTCGTTGTCGCTTTTAGCGTTTCGTCTTTGTCATGCAATTCCAAACAGTAAGTATGGCAAGTGAGGTAAGTAAGGTAAGTGAGGTAGGTAAGGTAAGTGAGGAAAATGTTTCGAATTATTCGTATCGAATTAATGTTACAGGTGGTGTAACAGACTTGTAACACATGTCACGAGTTTACCGTCACTTAACAATTAATATATCACATTAAATTACTCTGTTTTATTTCTGCACGTTTGTTATTACACTGTTATTAATTTAAATATTTATATAGTTCTGATGTAGTTGTTGCGCTTGCAGCAAGGATGTGACCACGCTGGAGGAGCAGGATGATTCGATGTTTAAACAGGACAAGTCGCCAATCGTGCACTTGGGGTACGCCATTTGGTACGCCATATTGGCGCACACGGACATCGTTTGCTATATAATGGTATTTATTAACCAGGTACGTTCACTGTTTCTAAGGAGTTATTGGATTTGAAGTTGACTTATTCCGCTATTTAATTAAATCATCATCATCAGCCTATCTCAGTCCATTCCTGGACTTAGGCCTCCCACAATGGACACTATTGCGACCTATCCTCGGCTTAATATTATAATTTAAATTAAATAGTACTTCATAAAGATATGTTAGGAGCTGACTTATATGGACGTTTAGATTTATATTCAAAATCAATATTTAATGTACAAAACAGAAAAAAATATATATTTCATAAAACATCGTAATAGAATAATCGTATTTTGAAGTATTTAAGTAAAATACGAGGAGTTGTGATCAAAAGGTAATTTTGTCTGACAACATTTGGGCGGCGACATAGTTGTAGATGAAATATACGTCTGTTTTTTTTCCAGATACAATCAGCGACGATTCTCTCAATACCGCTACCTCTAATGGTATTTTTGTGGGGTACTTTAACTATACCTCGGCCTACGAAGACGTTTTGGGTCACGCTCATTGCTTACACTGAGGTAAGTTGCAGATTCAGAAATTAAATAAATTCTTTTGTTTTTCATTAATTTGCAAAAAAGATTATGATAAACTAATTTTAATTTGAAAGGCGTTATCTCTTTTTTGGTAAAGTTCGAAGTCCCATTACGTTGGTGAATAGTTATATTATTTTAATTTGTTGCTGAAATCTCTTCCTACATTTTGCGTTTATCCAGTTACTTTAACAAGCTTAAACATCACAGCCAAGTTCAAGAGCAGAAGAGGCGTAAGGAATTGAAACTCCTCTCGAATAGAGAGAGAGAAAAGAGGGCGTTCTACCTGAGAACGTTGTCCATATTCAACCATTTTAAATTGTGGTCTTTTTACCACCAAAACAAGGCAATAAGCATCTCGTATCATTGTGGGTTTGAAGTAATGTAACCAAACGCATTTCAGGTCATCGTACTGATCAAGAGTATGTTTCAATTTGAGATTCTTCCGTGGAACCAGAAGGCCATACCAGCCAACATGCCTTTTACGGCGCCGAGAATAATCGGCATTGAGAGAAAGAATAATTACGCACTATACGATCTGCTTCTTCTCCTCATTATTTTCTTACACAGGTATAAGTTTACATATACTAAGTATACCAATATAGTAATAATAATAATTGACGCCATGAAAATGTCACCTTGGATGCAAACAAAAGATGGTCCTCGAATATAGATAAGGCCTATCAGCACGTGATAACGTTCTTAGAAATTTGGACCTAAAAGCGTCAGTAATAATTATGTCTAATGTCCCTTGTACTGGCTAACACATGGTAACGAGTAGTGTGTAAGTTTAAAATGTATGTATGTAGATGTCCATTGCTGCGGCGACAGTCTGTACGCTGGATTATGCCTTGTATAGTTGGCGATGTATTCCACACAATTATTCCCCATACTAATATATTACATTTAGATAAAAATACTCTTGTATTAATTAACATATTTATCTTAACAACAATTAATTAGTAAAACGTTAAGTGAAGTGTAATGTAAGTTTTAATTGAATCTTTTCCGAGTAATTAAAGTCATGTTTTACAGATTCATGTTGAAATCTCTGGGACTGTGGAAGGAGTCGAGCCCTGAGATAGAACTTCGGGAAGACATGGAGTATCCATTGAGCCCGGAGGACACGCAGATGATAGTGGAGGGTCGTGGCGCTGAAGTTGGCAAGAAATACGTGCAGTTGCACGATCAAATCGGACCGTGAGTTATTTGTGTGTTACATTTATAAAATTGTGAAAAGATACTTATAAAGCAAGTATGCTTCACCATAGGCCACACTTTTGCTAAGTGCTGGGTCATACTGAATTAAAAATGAATGCTTCGTCGTGTTAAGTTAAGGTTACCTGCGTAAGGTGTATTTTAATCATATCAATTTAATTCATAGCTGTTCACCATATCCGCTTTGCACGCTTGTTTTTACCGCGCATTTGTTCCCTTAACCCTGATTGCTATGATGTGGACTTCTTCAAGAAAGGTTCGAAAAGTTCTCTTTCAAAACCTGTAACCGGTTGGCGATTCCTCGTGTCTGCTAATTTAAATGTGTAAAAAACTGATTTTGCTTTTCTATTACGGATAACTAAAATACGCTCCAGCTTTTGTAGTCGCCGCACGGTTCAAACACCAAGCATCATCGAACTGCCCTAACTTGATACACTCGGAAATGAAAGGAGGCCAAGAACTTACTAGAGTGGCCATAGCGTATTTAGCACGAGGAATTCTTTAGGCCGTAGGGATTCCATGAAAATACCGCGTTTGGTTACCGAGACGTAAATATTACTGTATAAAAAAATACGGAGGGTGTTGTTCGTTTGGGAAGAGTAAGTAGGCTGTGAGGAAGCTTCCGGCTCGCATACACGAGAGTTGTCCGATTAGACAGTGGTGGGCTGCCGGCGGGCTGGCTGTACCGCGTGCAGGCGGCCATACACGCCGCGCTGCGCCGCCGCGCCGCGCGCTCCCCCCGCCCGCACGCCGCGCCCGTCTTGCCGCCGCACGTCTGGCAGCGGCTCTTCCCCAACCGCCGCAGCCCCGATCCATACACCCCGTACCTACCCATGCTTCCATTAGACACGCCAGCCGCACTGTACACCTGTAGCTTAGCTTTATTTAGTCATCGTTGGTATACTTCTATCGTCGTATCACGTATATTGAAATAGTGTTATTTAGCAGTAGACGATCAGCGAGTATACTAGTTCAGTAACTAAACACTTCACCTATTCTAATACAAACCGGTACTTAGTACTTTTACTTGTAATTAGTGTAGTTGTATTTTAATATCTAGCCTACATTTATGTAACATACATGTGTAACTATATCTCTCGATTAGAACCTTTATTATGTATAGATATATTGTTGTATGGAAATTTGCTTTTTATATTAGATATTGACTAGTAAAATTATTTTTTTAGTACGGGCGATACAATCGATGACGCCAATGTCAGTCCGAATAGAGACGCGCCAAATAGTACTGGCGCGCTCGTGCCATGCGATGAACCGGAAGATCCGGGTCCTTCTAAAGGGCCTGACGAAGAAGACCATTACAAGTGAGTCTGGTATCGGAAACTTATCACATAAATGTCAAAGAACCCAATGTTTAGGAACTGAAGTTTTGTCTCTACTTATTAATTTGACCGCGATCACTCTTGAACTTGAAATGTCGTCAACGGTCAGTCATTGAGTATATGACCTGTTACTAAACAGACATGTCTGTTAATAAACATGACAAAAAAACATTTTCCATGCTTATTGTACGACGTTATAAATGTTATAACTTTTTAATATTTTTTACAGAGTAAACGATGACCAAGAGCCGATAATTGCGGTGACTACGACCCTCGAAGACACCTACTGCCACTACCCGAAAGTTATGCTTTTATCGTAAGTATATAAGTACACTTTCTGCACTACACTTCTGACTTTTGAATGTCCGTTTGTTCCTAATTCAAACACTATTTTTGCTTTAAATTCATACGCCACTTTTGACTCAAAATCAAAGGCTACTTTTGTTCTAAATTCAAACACTTCTATTGCTCCAATTTTAAACGTAGCTTTTTTTGGCAATTCAAACGCTACTTATGTTCCAAATTCAAACGCTACTTTTGTTGGCAATTCAAACGCTGCTTTTTTCCAAATTCAAACGGTACTTATGTTCCAAATTCAAACGCCCCTTTTTTCCAAATTTAAACATTACCTATGTTCCAGATTCAAACGCTACTTGCGGCCAGTGCACAGATTCTTCCAGCGCATGCTGGCGCCGGGCGCGCGCGTCACCGCCGACGTGTACGCCTACATGTTCCTGTGCGACTTCTTCAACTTCCTCGTGGTAATCTTCGGCTTCGCGGCCTTCGGGGTAATGAGATGTGCTTTATATTTTCTTCAGTTTCTTGTCTATTTTTATCTTTGTTTACAGCTATCGTCATTATTTTTCATGCAATTCATGCAAAATTATAGATTTTTCATGTAATCATAGATGTGATCACTATTTTTGATTAATTATAAACAAGTTCGACTACGATACGAGCTTTGGTCACCAATAACCAGGGTGACATTTAGTTTTTGAAACTGTCTATGCAATGTAAGGTATTTCTTGTTGGTCATCCTTAACAAATAAATCGTGTGCCAGACGCACCAAGGTGACGGCGGCGTGCAGGCGTACATCGAGGAGAATAAGGTGCCGATCCCGTTCCTGGTGATGCTGATCCTGCAGTTCGCGCTCATCATCATCGACCGCGCGCTGTACCTGCGCAAGTTTATCCTCGGCAAGATCCTGTTCCAGTACGCGCTCATCATTGGCGTGCACATCTGGATGTTCTTCGTGCTGCCCTTCATCACTGAAAGGTTTCATTCGCCGATTGCTTTTGGCAACTATTTCATTGGTTCATTGATTTTTGTGATCAAAGTGGACAATCAAGTTAAGAGAAAGAATTAATATATTATGCTATTGGAATTATAAATGGCAAAATGTCAAATTTTTAGATTAAACTCATCAAAGAAAACTTTTTAGTGGTCGCACCATCTGTGGGCTTTTAAAAATGTTTTTTTTTATATTCATTCATAACTAATATGTAAATTAATGTATTACAATGAACCAATCCGGTCAGGACCTTCAACGCGCTGCTGCCGCCGCCCATGTGGTACATGATGAAGTGCATCTATCTGCTGCTGTCGGCCTACCAGATTCGCTGCGGCTACCCGCGCCGCATCATCGGCAACTTCCTCTGCAAGTCCTACCACTTCCTCAACATGGTCTTCTTCAGAGGGTGAGGAGCCTAGATCACTAACTTGTCGGAGTGTGGAGTGCAGTCTTTTCTTATTGGTGAAGAAGAAAATTACAGCATAATAGACCATCTCTTACGCTGTAATTTTCTTCTGTTTGTGTCTTCTGTATTATATACATATGTATATCTTATTTTAACAGCATCATTTCGACTGAACCGGAGATAAGTGGGGATGGATGGAGATCCAGTGTAGAGGTCCTAGAAATCCTGTATTATATATTATATAAAGTCCCATATTATATAAATTCTTTTTAAGACTCTTCCCGTGGATATATTATTTTAAAATACAAAGCTAGAAAACAATATCTTAAATAGAAGAGTTCAATATCAAGAATTTGCGTATTAATGCAGTGTCATTAAAACATGCGGTTCATTTCAGCTTTATGGCGGTGCCCTTTGTGTTCGAGCTGCGCACGCTCATGGACTGGATCTGGACTGACACTTCCATGACGCTCATGGACTGGCTCAAAATGGAGGACATATTCGCCAGCGTTTTCCTCCTCAAGGTATTGGCAATTTAAGGACGCGATAGAAAATGCTTTTAGTACCTATTGTCAACAACACCGTCGACTGACGGGATGACATCACCGGGGGGCGGTTGACCCCCTGAGACTGCTCGGGTAAAGAGGAGATCCTCGAGGCCCGTAGA